>JAODLC010000103.1:1112455-1141228 GCA_026781145.1 Hippopotamyrus pictus
GGATTGGGGGCTTATAGGGGGGAGCCTGCAGGCCTTCCATAAAAGAGGAGAGCAGCTGCTATACCTCATAACATTATGACAAA
This sequence comes from Hippopotamyrus pictus, assembly GCA_026781145.1. Classification (NCBI taxonomy): domain Eukaryota; kingdom Metazoa; phylum Chordata; class Actinopteri; order Osteoglossiformes; family Mormyridae; genus Hippopotamyrus; species Hippopotamyrus pictus. The sequence continues at coordinate 1,112,539 of JAODLC010000103.1, forward strand.
CAGTGTGTTGCATTTTATGGGACTCCCAGCTCAAAAAACTATGCAGTGATTGTGTGTTTTATGTGTGTGTCCTGACATGACACAGGACTGTTAAATGAAAATTATGTGATTTCACTCAAAATACAACAAATGTTCATACTAACACACTCCCAACAGAGAGACAGAAATGTCAGGACTGTCTGGAGTTGTTTTCCAACTGAAACCATACAGTGCCTTTTTGAGAAGCAACACTGCCACCTTGTGTTTCCTAAAGGAAGAACATGAGGAACGCACTTGGATTGTTTATGGATCATTTTTAATAGAACACAAAGTCAGAATGAATGCAAAAAAATAACACTTCTTTTTTTAATCCATTGCCCCCTATCAGCATGCAGTAAGTACATTACTCACACAAGGACAGGCTTCCCAGCAATGCGGGGGTGTCTCAGAACCTCAGCCATGGTGTCCTTGGTCTCCTGAATGCGCTGGATGTCGCTGGAATCCACCACAAAAACCACACCGTAGGATTCCGCGTAGTAGTTCTTCCAGATTCCACGGATCCTCTTGCCGCCTCCGAGGTCGAAGATGGTCACCTCAAACTTCCCCTGCTTGAGGTCCACCTTAGAGAAGCCCACAGTGGGGGCCACATCCTCTGGGTTTTCTGCAGATCGACAAAATTAAACACATGTGAATGTTTATCCTAATAAACGCTGAGCAGTTGCCATTTTGCCACCATTTCTAAATGCAATCCTGTTGAAGAAATTACACACATCGTACTGTGTATATGTGACAGTTATTAAAAAATTAACTACAAAAAAACATCTTTAGGGATGCGATCCGAAGTAGCAGTCTCCTTATGGACAGTTTTCTCGAACTGGTAATACAGACTGCCACTTTAAGGACAATGAATGGGCTAACATTCATCTGGGAAGTTTGACAAGACAAACAGCTGCATGCCCTGCTTTTTAGTTATTCCAGTACAAATTAGAATCTGTATATAAAATGAGCCATTACCCCCCCCCCCCCAAAAAAAAAAAAAAAAAAAAAAAAAAAAAAAACACACCACAGACAATTCCACCATTAATCATAGGGGGGAGGGGGGGCGAACAGTCAATGATCCACAAATTATGACTTGTGAAGTCTCACCTCCCTGTATCCCTCTGACGGTAGCGGTCTTCCCTGCATTGTCAAGTCCAACCATCAACAATGTTACCTTCCTATAAAGTAAAAAAAAAAAAATTATACAAAATTAACATATTACTCTTGGGAGAACAAAATAATGTTTTAACATTAAGTAGTATATGGGTCAATCTGCAAAAATGTTGGACATCATACTGCTTTTTTGGACAGCATTGATATAGTTAGTGGTCGATCCCAGGCAGCCCATTTAACCAGACACCCATAAGAGGCACTGGCCCTTCTGCATTAACAGGAGCTTAGCTGACCAGTGTGCAGGGATTTACAGACTGTATGAGTCAGCGTTCATTACTGGAGCTACACCTGTGTCCACAGCGCAATAACACTGCTCATTGTTATGTGTGGGGGTTCAGTCTTTCAGCATTGCATATCTGAATCCCCACTCATACACCTGCTATTCCTAACAGGAAGATAATACTTCTATAGTTATCACTGTAGACATACAGGTTTGGGCCTCTAAAGACAATATTATTTATATATACGGTGATTTTCCATAATTCTTTCAATCCTACAGGTTTGAAATTGGAGAAGAAAATAACTGTTTCAATAAGGACACTGAAATGATTTCCTTACAATAACCCACATAATTTCAATACAAGGGAAAACCAAACTAATAGCTATATCCTTCCAAATGAAGACTTTGGCTGTTACATGCTACTTAAAATTACTGTCTTTGTGATAATGTAATAGCTGAATGTTGCTAATAATGTAATAAGAAATGGAACAATGCAAGTACAGTACAATGTTCAATACAAAAGCATTTTTTTAAAAAAAGCTGCTGAATCAACTACAAGATTATCAGATTTGCGTAACTGTGGCACTTCAGCTGTCAGATCTAATACTCAAAGAGGCACGAGAGAAAAATTTCTCAGCTGAAAGGGAAAACCCCTCTGTTCATATCCCTGTGAATACAAACATAGCCAAACACTGAGGCTAACCAAGACAAACACCAAGACTTAACCTTGCTAACACAACCGTGGTACCCCGGGTCAAAGACATTAAACACGCGGCCCAGGTGGTTTCCCGTTACAGGGTGTGGCCACTGCTTCATTGACAGACCACACCACTGGCTGCAGGTCGCTATACATCCCTGCCCCCCACCCTGGGGATTTACCATTTTCTTCTGTAAGCCAGCTGCACAACAAAACTCACTCACTGCACCAGGTACAACAGACCAGTTTTCTTTGCTTCATCCTGCCTTGAACCTTTCTAACATCTTAAAAACAAGCTTCCCCCCCACATGTCACTAATAACTTACTAATAAATATTAAATACACATACATACATGCATCCAGCATCGTGTCATTTTATTTTACAAAAAAAAAAAAAAAAAAAAAACAAAATTCAGGAACAATAACATCAACTTTACAAAGCAGACAAAAATTTGAAAATGCTCGCAACACAATTATATTTATTTATGCAAATTATGTAATTTATGTTATAAAATGTAAAAGTATCCAAAATGCAGTATTGGAGGTTCAATTTTGGTGTATCTACTTTACAGCCATGAAAATTCAGTCTAACTTTTCAGGGTGACACATTGGGTCACACTGCAGACACAGAAACTAGGAAGCATCATCTTGAAATACATAACAACACTGTTTCCTCCAAATCTCACATCCCCAACACGTTCAGAGGCACATTCACTACTGCTCCTCTCACTAGGACGGCTGTTGACGGGAAAAACACCAAACAGCGAGAAAAACGTCGGGCCTACGGAGTTTGCGTCGCGATCACAGAAGGTCGGAGCCATATGGGACGACATCTGCGGGATCCTAAATGGAGTGAGCCGTACCGTACACTCGAGGGCATCGACGGATGACAAGCGCAGCAGCTATTATCATGAGCGCAAGCACTCGCAGCACTTCACGGCAGCTTTGAACAACGTGACAACTTCATTCCAACCTCTGGCCAAACCCCGTAACCCTGGGACGATCAAAACTTCACAGTGGTTGCCTTGGTATCATTTTATTCTCCTGTTAAATAATCGCAACAATACCATTTATCATCCAGAAGCGCTTTCCTAGTTCAGGGTCGTTTGAGTCTGACACCCATCCCAGGAAGCACAGGGCTAGAATCAGGGGACACCTTAGATGGGATGCCAGGCTATCACATGACATTTACTTTCGCATAATCGGCCCCTTTGGGGCACTTTGTGTAGCCGCATATTTTCTTTAGGATTGCGGAAGGAAATCGGAGTATCCAAAGGAAACCGACACAAACACTGGAAGAACATGTAAACACCGGGGGCCGGACACGATATGAGAATCAATTATTAACGTCGGTCGTAGAGCACCGCAGTACGGGTGACATTTATTGTTTCAATCAGGCAAATAAACACACCATTTTATACAACACAAAAGTCAACGACCAAGTAAACAGGTGTTATGCCGAAAAAGGCATCCCTGCCATAGAATGCATGCCGGTATTCTGACGAGTTGAGCTTTTAGGGGTTTTGTAGGGGTTAGGGTTTTTTTGGGGGTTAAGGTTAGGGTTAGGGGTGTTTTGGGGGTTAGGGATTTAGGGGTTTTTGGGGGGTTAGGGTTTTAGAGGTGTTTTGGGGGTTAGGGTTAGGGTTTTACGGGTTTTTTGGAGATTAGGGTTAGGGTAAGTTTAAGGGTTAGGGCTATTGATTAGCACTACGGTAGCCTAACTCGACACAGTAGCTCAACTCGTTTCAGATCAGCGACCAATCGGTCATTTAGAGACAGGCATGCATTCTACGGCAGGGATGCCTTTTTCAGCATAACACCGCAAAGCACTGACCTTGCTGGCTCCTTCCAGCGTTTCATCAAGCTGCAGCAGTTAGCCATGAGGCTGAACATCGCACTCGGGGCTCCAAGACTTAGAGAAATCCACTCGTGCGACCGCAAAGCGAGCGCACTGGGCTGCCCAAGAAGCGCGAGAGATCCAGATGCGAGGCTCCGCGCGTCGTTCCCATGGTAGGCCGCTGCTTCAGCTTCGGGTCATCCCGGCAATGGGGAGACTTCAGGGGGTAGCCCACAAAGTAACGCGAGCTAACAGTCTAATTTCCCCTCGGGAGTTGATTAAGTACAGAGACCGACTAGCTCAAACTAACAAGGTCTTACAGAGATTGACTAACTCAGACGTCTAAGACCGATTGAGCAGCTAATAAGACAACAGAGCGAAATAACGGTCCAGCACACATTAACAGAGTGTGCAGAGATTGAGGCAAACAGGAATTAATACAGTTACACGTCGGCGCCGATTCCCTGTCAGTCAGCCTACCCAGCATCAGCTACCAACAGCGCATACTGGAAGACGGCAGTCATGTAAAGCTGATAAACTGAGAAAAAAAGAGATTTAAACACCGCCCTACTGTTTTAGCGACTTAGCTGGCTTTCCCGATGCACTTCATAAATTTAGAGGAGCAACTTTAATATATCAGCTACATGTCAGGCCTCTGAAACGGAATATTCGAACTGCTACTTTTTCCACCATTACTCGTCTTAGAAGTAAAAATGCGAATTAAAAGTGCAGTTTTGGCAACAAGTGGTGGTAATGTTTACACGTCCGCCTGCTGCTGCTATGGCTGCGATGGCAAATCCCCGCCCCCACGGCTGTACTTGAACAAAGACAACGTTATTCTCCTTTACCCTCACTATAAGTTTTTCGGAGAGCGCTCCTAGCGGTTGGGAGTAAAACTGTTGGTAACGTTTACAACGAAATAATCGGTTGTTTTAATTCAGTTGGCAGAGTGTAAAGTAGCTTAAAATGATTAGACACAGATCAGTATATAAAAATCCCGTGGACAGTTTAGGATGTGTCACTGAATCATATTAGAAATGGATTGATTTAAGTTTCTTCTTATGCTGAAAAGTAATACCTGTGTTTCAACGATAATAGACTGTGCACATAACAAATCTAATATGTTTCACTAATGCACAGCAGATGGAGCTGCTGAATCAGAGTATATTTACTGGGGCATAATTCCCCATAAAGTTATAATGTATTGGATATAACATTTATAAAAATACAGTGCTACATCTGGAATTATAGATTTTATCTGGTGGTTGCCTTACATTTCTATGGAAGAGTAGGCCGGGGAGTACGGAAGGGAACAGAGAATTTTAAAGCACTTTTTAAAATGGATTCAAATTAACTTATTTGATTGATTGATAATATTAATAATTTCCAAATGCGACAATGATACTTCGACAAAGGGAACAAAAGTAAATTACATTACCCACGTGTTCTGTTAAAATAGTAAGCATATTTAATACATATATTATGCGTGACCGCGATGTATTGAGTATGGATATTATTAGCGACTCTGCAGTATAGCGCTGCAGTTTCACACCGCCGGGTTCGTGGCTCCGGCTCCCACCCGCTGTTCTGTGTGTGGAGGGAGGGTGCATGATTGGTTTCCGCTGGGTTCCCCACTTCTCTCCCAAAGTACAAAAGAATGCAGACAGGTACGTCGGTGTCTTTAAATTGCCCATACTGTACGTGATGAATTGGCACCCGAGCTTCCTGTGTTTCCTGAAATATGCTCCAGGCTCGCTAGCTATTACCCTGCACTGGATAAGCACTTAGGAAGGATGGATAGATAAACATATTACAAATGCAGATTTTGTTTTTAAAACCTGGCTTGAGTTACGCTGGCCTTTCCAGTGCTGGCGCATTCATTGTTATGGTCCAGGGTCACCCTTAGCTTTAGAAGCGTCTTGAAGGAATAACGAAACCTTTAGCAAGGACATCCAGAATCGATACTGCTCATTCATAGATTAGAATTAATGTAAAGATGCACCGAAACAACTAAAAAGAATAACACTGTAGGAAAGACAACAATAATAAAATAAAAGTACAAGATTGAACTAAAGAATTGCAAGTTCTCTGCCCTTTGTGAGTCTGATGGACATATTCGATAAAGTCTGTAATTACTCATACGGATTAAGAGATATAGTTTTAACTCCTTTCCCTGCTGAACCACAGATCTATGATCAATGCCATCATGCTAGCTGTTTCAAGAAAGACAATGATTAAAGACAGTATTGCATCTTTTCCCATCAGCAAGCATAATAAAAAAACGTTATCAAAAGTAAAGCTGAGGGTGGAGCAGGGATTAGTTAAATGGAGATGAGTAAGGGCCAATCACAGCACCAAATCAGCACAGAGAGCGCAATGACCCATAGCCACTGAAGCATTCAAGGAGCTGATCTAATGAAGTGTTTACCAGACTGACATGACCATGATCGCTATATAATCATTGTGTGATTATGCGCACACAAGTAGATACTGAACAGCGCATTTCCTGTGTTTGCTGAAAGTGCCGCAACCAACGGTAACCTTTTCTCGGTGCTAACATCAGATGGACTCACAAGGGCAGCATCGTGTCTGCTCTGGTTTCGGAGAGATCTGGAATCTGGGAAACCGATCCGAGAGAATTCCGAGCTGCAGAGCCGAGAACGGCCTTGTTGTGACATGCTGATGTCACGGCTTCCAGAAACCCGCTTCTTGAATTTCTGATTCAAGTAACTCCCGCTATTTAAATATCATCTTTTCAAATGCGGGCAGCGTTTTTTTTTTTTTTTGTTCTTCCTGAATGTGATGAAACATTCTCTACATTTTTTTACTTTTTATTTTTTTGATGCAGGAGATGGGAGGGGATTTTCAGAGATACGAAAAGGAGCACTGCTTCACTGTCTGTCTAAAAGCACAAATAATTCATTGCAATTAAGTACTTACAGCAAGAACGTCAGCAAAAAATTTCAGAACCTCCTATGTATAATGTCATATGCCAAACACATCCATGCACACTGGTTTGTAATTATATCTTTGTGGGGACTCTTCATTCATTTCTATGGGGAAAACTCTAATCACAATATTAACCGCTACCCAGCTATAACCTTACCCATTCTTCACCACACAAAATACGACTTTTTTACTTTTTTGATGGCATTCACAGATTTTTGTGGGGACCTAAGAAATGGTCATCACAATATAAAAAAAACAGGTTTTTATGACATTCTGGGGCACATTTGGTACCCACAAAGAAATATAAACCTAATCCACACACACACATACACAGAGTACCAATCAAATGTTTGGGCACACCTACCCAAAGTAAGGTTTACTTGTACTATTCTCTTGTGGTTTATTGTCTACAATAAGGGGGCATGTCTGTGGGTGGGGACTCAGAAGGTTGCCGGTTCAAATCCTTTGGTCGGCAGAGTGATCCGACTATTGGGCCCTTGGGCAAGGCCCTTAACCCCAATTGGTCCTGGGTCTTCTCTGTGCCAGTTTCATGAGGTGGCCTCTGGGATGCTGTTCCAGCTGCCATAAAGGACGTCCCACATATGCTGTACACGCACTGGCCGCTTTTCCATCACTACAGTCAAACTCCTCCACAATCATCTCTACTGTGTTTAGGTCAGGTGACCCGGTCGTGTGATGCAACACTATCACTCTATTTTGTAGACTTCTTACAGCTACATAAAAGTATCAGTTTGCACTGTTTTAGGAGTTCAATTTTAAGTAACAGCAATATTACATATTGAGATCCTCGGACTGGGATGTTGAGTAACGACTTATAAACTTTGCATAACACCTCAAGTTTGAAATGATTTTCTAATATTCTGTATCCTCTCGCAGTCTACGCAATCAATAAACATGCGCTTATACAAACTGATGTCTCTAAGTTGCTCTTTGAGTGTGATTGTATGTGTGAGTGAGTTGGCTGAAACCCATCCAAAACATTGCCTGCTCTGTACCCTGTGCTTCCTGGGGTAGGATACAGCCTCCACACCCATGTACTGGAAGGGGTCAGAAGACGGCTGAACAAATGTCTAACTCTGAAATCACTGCCTGTTGTAAGTTCCTAGGAGTTTTTAATCTCGATTTGCAGAAAATGTAGCAAAAACGTTCAGAAAAATTAACATACATAAACAGATTCATATCTTCAGGCCTTATATAGATCCAGGAAAATATTGCTGTAGTCATTTTATATAGTTGACTACACGTAGAATTGCCAAAGCTGGACCTACAGTGGTTTCTTAAAGGTTCACTGGGTAGGGGTAGCTGCCACTGTAGTCTCACACCCCAAGGCCTGAGAGATCATTTCTCCACCACTGCTCTCTTGCATGTTCTTCCCTTGGCTGTGTGAGTTTCCTCCTACTCAGTGAGCTGCATCCCATACAGGCTTTCTGCCGCCGTTCCTTGGGTAAGTGTAAATTGAAGTTGGATAGTAACTATGTGCTTCAAAACAGGTCTGCTGGGGGGGGTTTAATATCCTTAGAAAACCCAACTTCAACCTGGTTGTATACCCAACGTAGATATGAGCATTCCCGTGAATTCCTGAAGACTGAATGCAGGGCCAGTGCAATCTAATGGAAACCTTATGGCATAATTTCATTGACGTTACTAAAACGCATATCATATGAGTCATCTTATAAGAGCCCTCTACTTTGTAGGCTGTATCTGTGAAACGTTTCAGATCAGTAACTCCATAACACTAAAATACTAAGTTGGTAAAATCCTGGTCTATATAATAATATATTTGGCCATTTTTCTTTTTGTCAGGACACAAAGTGTTTTTTGTACAGCAGAAAAATCTTCTCACATATGATCAAAGCATATTTTATTTCAGTTTCAATTTTACTTTAGGAGAGGAAAGAACAAGGAAAGACAGAGGGAATGTGTGGGATACACATACAGGCATTGAGAAATTCCAAAGTGTTACAAAAAACAAAGTCTGCAAATGTCAAAGGTAACAGAAGTTAACTCTGGAAAATCCAGAGAGACAAGCAATAGAATAGAAGGAGAGACTCCAGCTCCTCAGAGCTTCTCAGACCTGTGGTCTGCACGTGTTTTCCTTTTCTATGGACTAGTGATTCCCCTCCCCTCTGGAGCTCCAAGCCTGAGAGGAGAGCCTGGTCCGTGCATCGGAGGCGGGGCATCCTATTGGCTGATCAGCATGGTCGAGGCCAATGCCATCTGTCCCCAGGCCTTGCAGAGAGAAACCCCAGTACAGCCATCGGAATGCCTTTCTCTCATCTGGCATCTCTCTCTTTGTCATGCAAACTATGATTAATTGCAAAGTCGCGCTCATATTTTCCATAGCATCATATGTCAAATTCTGTTCACTCCAACTCAGCACAATTGCTTACATAACAACCTCTAAATGATTCTTCCTAACATCAGTTTTTGTTCCAAACCCACAGCTGACTTTGGGTACTCTGCTGGGTGTTTCTGCACACTGTGGACTTTGTGTGTCTAATACCATGGCGGCGTAATGCTCTTTGAATTCTAATGAGAGTCTGGCACTAAGTGCACATTTTTAATTGTTTCTGCATTTCGATTTGTTGGATTTATTCTTCCCCATTAGCATGAAGCATAGAGAAGATGATCTGATGTTGTGTTAAAGGGCCTGTATTATAGAAACTTCTCTAACATCATCCATCTGTTTCACAAAGCCACTTACTCCATGCAGGCCAGGGTCACGGTGAGCCTGGGGCTTGTCCCACAATGCACAGGGGGCGCACCCTTTATGAGATACCCCTCCATCACAAAGTGCACACCTATCCACGCACTAACACAATTTAGAGACACTAGGTCACGTAAACCTGGATCATGGGGGGAACCTAAGAGAGCCTGTGCTGAACTGAACCCACAGCCCTGCAATGTAGGGTTGCCAACTTTGGTCAGCTGGCTGGCGTGAGATTTTTTAATTCGAGTCAAGTCTGCACACTCATTTACATGCATGTAACCGTTTTATTACCTTGTAAATAGTCTGTAGGGTTTGCAAACTACCCCAACGCTTTTGATGTAGTTAATTTTAGGTTTATAATGGAATAATGCAGATTTGCCATAAAATTTCTTGCGTGAGAGTCTGAAAGCATGAATGTCACGCCAGCCCTGGCAAGTCTGAGATCACAGTGCTACTGACCAAGCCTCTGTACTGCCCTCTCAAACCGCCTGTACATTTCAAACTCATAGTCACTGTATACACAAAACACATAAACAAGTATAGTACTCATTAAAGTGAAGAAGTTAACAAATAAATCAGCCTTCCGAAAGGTTTTAGAATTGACTGACGTTTAGAATAGATTAATGTTTGATCTTCTAAACAGTATCAGTGTTGTGGTTCAAAGGAGTCAGCCAGTGTCGTTCCATTCATCCGTCTTCCATGACTGCTTCTTCATGGTGATGTAGCCACTCCCAGGAAGAAGCAGGCGCAAGGCAGGGGACAGCCTGCAGGGGTTGCCAGTCTATAGTAGAGAGTCAAGTACTATTACTGTCAAATATAACAGTGGCATCCTTCACATTTCATGGAACTGATGTGAACGGCAGCCACCGACAAAAGCATGCGATTGGTACCTTCTGATACATAAATATGCCACCTTTAGTTTAACATGCGTTTTTTATTCCTGTATCAAAATAATGGCCCTGAGATATTTTATCACAAAGAAATGAAGTTTGAGGGGGGTTTGAGGAATCGTTTAGATGCAGTGCGACCTTGCGTGCAAAAACGGAGACGGGGCAGAACAGATTTATAATCCACAAAGACTAGACAGAAACAGCCCTTCTTACAGGGCCAATCTATCATGGCTGCTTTTACAGCTCATAAGCAAAGTTAACAGGATTCGCTGTATTTGTCACTGGTGTTTTGTCATTTTGTTTCTGGGCAATATATTTGGAAACAGGATTTATTTACGTGTGACAGAAGTGACACATATAAAAAAGTGAGATGCCCTATAGCTTTTAACTGCTGCTGTCAGCATCTATCTGTAACCACTGACATCTTATGAGGATTTATGGGTCTGGCTGTAAATGCAAATTATTAAAGGGGACTGCACTTAAAGGTATCTGCTTCGTGACATCGATTTTAAGGCAATAGAATAAATTCTGTGTTAGAGTATAAATGTGGAGCAGACGCGCTGAGTTTAGGCACTGGCATCTCCTGTTTGTCCTGAGGCTGCGCAGAACAGGAAGAGCTTCAGTGGAAAGACGCTAATGTTCAGCAGAACTTTGCTTAGACACATGGTGGTGTGAGGATGCTGGCCACCTCTGCCTGAACAAAGACAAGAGTGCAGAAAGAAAAGTGAGAAGGACATATCTAGGAAAAATGAAGCAGAAACTATAGAAAGCAGAATGGTTGAAAAACTAAAATGAATTTTAAATACAGTACTAGCAGAGGTGTAAACTCTGGGTCCAGAAAGTACTAATCCAAACCAAGGTTTTGTTCCTCACCCCACCATAATCGAACATTTATATAAGCAATTAGGAAGTGATCCATTTTATATAAATGTATACCTGTTCAACAAACTGTGTTTCAAGTCACTTTGGCGCCTGTCCAGCAAAATGCATCCACTGTACATAATTCAGGTGAAACGACTGACAGCGACTCTGTTTGTTAAATCTGCTGTCCGTATGAAGAGTGACACGCCATCACCAAGCAGGTGTCAGATGGCTTTGCTGCCCAGTGACCCGTTACAAGGAAAAGTCACCAGAGGGAGAGTCAGATGACAAAGGATTTTGTGTTGATTAAGTCTATCTTTCTCTCTGTCCAAAAAGATGATTTATTGGTATGTTGTGTTTTGCTGCAGCCCTGACTGCAGCCCAAAATTCTGATTTCATCCCCTTTAATCTCGTTCATGTGGTTGTGTAATAATGTCCTATAACTGATAATACTTTCCTATCTAACGCCTCATCACAAATTCTCATTTACCACCATGACTGAAGATATCCTTGCAAGCAAAAACACTTACAACTACTAATAATTTATTTTCCACTTAATAAAAAGACCAAAACACGAGGAACACTATGCGACCCTATTAGCAGACAAACTGTAAAAAACAAATCTGCTGTGTGCCTCACATACGGTTCCACTACAACGTAATCACTAATCCCCGAGGCCGTACGCTAAAGTCACTCGTTAATCTCCCAACTGTTAATCTCAGTTTCTGAGCTAAAACTACCATGTCTACCTTGTTAAATTTAACAGTACCAAAGAGAACCTCTTAAGTAAAGAGCTTTTATGAAAATCTTGCCGTGGGCTTTCTGTACAAATCAGCTGTGATATAAATGGTTATGTATACTGGCTGAAGTGTGGAAGAAGGATTTCTGCTTGTGAGCAATTGGTGTGCCTCTCGATTGCTGCCAAAAATTATAGCTGGAATTATTTCTTAAGGCGGTGTGATCAGTCCCAATAAGATGGGGCTTCCCAGTACAAATCACAGTCAGGCAATCGTTGGAGTCATACAGCAAAAGCAAAGACAACAAGAAATATGTTTGGACACTACAAGCAACACGCTATAAATTATGAACATTATTACAAAGTTAAGCTCCCACTTCCTCATAAGTAGCATGAAGTTAATGTCTCACATTTGTATTTCACATAAGCAGAGCTTGTATATAAGGCACTCAACTGAGACACTAAAAGTAAAAGGCAATTCCCTGAATTTTTATGTTAAATTATCTTCTCAGATTATTGTGTTTTAGATTAGATTAGATTAGATTTTATTCATCCTGTGGGAAATTATTGTGCCAAGGCACAGCTCTCACCATGCAAGATTAAAATAACAAGCAGTTTAAAATCCCAAATATAGATGAAACAGTACAAGTATAAGAACAAAAAACAGACAAAGAGATGAGGTATACAGGGCAAGGTGCCATTTTGCACCACGCATATAAAATACACCATAAAGGATCGTTATAAACACATGTGATGAGTCAGTTTAAAAGAACTATTCACAGAGGAAAGATTGGGGTCACACTTCTGAATTAACTAATGACACCCAATACCATCCAAACTCAAGATATTGAACGGTTTAGAAAGAGCATCACGTCCTCTAGCATTAAAGATTACCTTTGTTTTAAAAAAAAATGAGGTAAAATGAATGAATTCCTGGCTTTTACTGTAATATTCTTCTCCTTCAAAGTATGAATTACACTCCAGCCGCATGGCTTGCTAACCCTGCACACAGTTTCACCAAAACAAATCCAATCTCCTTCAGAAACCACTTCATCTGAGCTGGAAGTCTCAGCATCTTAATCCTTTCCTGAAAGAGAATGGCTATCTCTGAGTAAGAAAAGTCCGCTGTGATAGTGTTACATTAATTGCAAGGGATGGGGGGTGTTACTGTTTCTTGCCCTGCAGATAATTTCCAGATGTCCCTCTGGCCACCTGCTCCCCTAGGATGGCTTTTGACACCTGTCCCATAGCAGAGGAGAAGGGTAATTGCAGTGAGGTCAGCCCGTCACATCTGCTGTTAAGATGGATCCAGTGGGGATTTTCACTACAAACTGAGCAGCAGGTCCAACGTCTGAGCTCCGCAGTCTGTCGTCCACAGTCTGGAGTTCGCAGTCTGGGGTTCACAGTCTGGCATCCGAAGTCTGAGGTCCACAGTCTGTCATCCACAGTCTGAAGTCCACAGTCTGGGGTTCACAGTCTGGTGTCCGCAGTCTGGGGTTCACAGTCTGAAGTTCACAGTCTGGGGTTCACAGTCTGGCGTCCACAGTCTGGGGTTCACAGTCTGAAGTCCACAGTCTGGGGTTCACAGTCTGGCATCCACAGTCTGGGGTTCACAGTCTGAAGTCCACAGTCTGGTGTCCACAGTTTGGGGTTCACAGTCTGGCGTCCGCAGTCTGGGGTTCACAGTCTGAAGTCCACAGTCTGGGGTTCACAGTCTGGTGTCCACAGTTTGGGGTTCACAGTCTGGTGTCCGCAGTCTGGGGTTCACAGTCTGTCATCCACAGTCTGAAGTCCACAGTCTGGGGTTCACAGTCTGGCATCCGCAGTCTGGGGTTCACAGTCTGTCATCCACAGTCTGAAGTCCACAGTCTGGGGTTCACAGTCTGATGTCCACAGTTCACAGTTTGAAATTTGCAGCCTGAGGTCCACAGTCTGACATTCTTATCCTGACAGGTTAACAATGTAATGGTAACAAACTGCAGCGTTTGAGAGAAAGTTTTACTTTAGAATCTACAACTACATTCCTGCTGGATTTACATAATCTGATTTATAAGTAATTCTTAATAACATTTTTAATAACAATGATTTTAAAAAGATTCGGTCCATATATTCTACAGAACAAACATTTTCAATACATACAATAAAATAGATGCAAAAATAATGGACATGCTGTGGATCACATATATCTTGTGGTGGTATGGTATGGACTTTGGATGCTCTCTGTGTTCCTGTGACTTTCCTCTGGTTGATCCATTACAGTTTGCTCCCATGGTCCAGCGGCATGCACTGTAGACGGATTGGCATCCATACATTGTCCTTAGCCTCTGCCCTGTGATTCAACACCTTCCCTGTCCTTCCCAAATAGGTTCATGGGGAAGGCATGCATTCCAAACACTAATGTTATGCCTGGTTAGATTGGGTTTGCAGCACTAATATGTAGAAATTATGTCAGAATGCTAAAAAGCCGCAGGCATTTTCCCACAAGCCACTGCACATGTGACTTTCCTTAAGCCTATAAACCAATAGGAAATATTTTACACCAGCCTGAAGCCCGTCATCACTTGTATGTTAATGGATTATCCTCCAGTCATTTTTTTAAAATCCCACTGGATGTAGATGAGTAGTTGTGATGCACAGCGTGACAATCCGAAAATGTACTGTGTATATGCATCTCCCAGGGATCTGATGTTGTAGCTAAATTCATGAAGCAACACTTAATTCGCATTAGTTTTCTTTTGGGCTGAGGCTTGACTTGCAATATTCTACGATGCCAAGCGTTATATGAACCTATTACCTCCCCTTGTTTGGTCGAGCTCAATATTCAGCTTAATTCTGTGCAATGAAAATAAAATCGTTGTGCAGAAATAATGTAAATGAAATGCTCTTTTTAAAAATGACCTGCATCACAAAAAAAACAGTCTGTCAGCAGAGGGAGCTGTAACAGCACAGATTCCACATCAGCTGGCTGCACTCCTGTTTAAAATTTATGTGCAGTGAAATAATTAGACTCACATGCTCTCAGACAGGTTAAATAGTATTACTTAAGGTACCCTGAACATGTCTTTTAAAATCTATTCACTCCCCTATAAAAAGGTCTCATTCATTTAGACACCTAAGAGAAATAAAACAATTTCCTTGCTGCACCAATTTTCCTGCACATTAGATTTAATGTGTGGCCATTATACGCGAGTCCTCAGCTCCTCTCCCTGCTCAGCTCTGATGCTGCACATTAGCACAGATCTAATCACGACTGGATGACGATACTGGGAGATTAATGGCTTTTTTCCACTGGGTTGAAAATGATATGCAGAACTTTTTTTGCACACAAATGGAGGGAAAAGCAGAAGCTGGCATCATATATAATCTCAGTTTCTTCAAAGAGGGTGAATATGCATGTGCTTTTATTTTCCATATCTGATAAATAAAAATACATAAGTAATAAATAAATGGATGGATGGATGGATGAATAGATAGATAGATAGATAGATAGATAGATAGATAGATAGATAGATAGATAGATAATACAGTTCAGCCTGCTTCTATTCATTTTCAATTACTTTTATTACAACTTAATTCAAAACATCAAAGAGAATAAAAAAAAACATGAAAGCAGCTGTTTTACAGGGCAGACGACTTGAATATTCAACAAAAATGTTTAATTTTCAGCTTGCCAAAGTCATATCTTTCCTGCATGTTTTTGAACACGCTTTGCAAGACAATGGCAAACAATACAGACGAGGCGGAGAGACCAGGACAGATTACGAGGCTCCTAAAAAAAGGGATGCATGGCTCGTATATTCTAGTCATAAACTGCAAAGCGCCCATATACACACACCAAACTGCAGAAATGACCATGAAACATGTAGGAGGATATTGTTAATGATCGGCCCTGCATTAAAATGCAAAGCACACTGATTCCATATGCAGATACAGCAAACGCTATGCAAAAATCCAACCATTCAGTGCTGCAGGTATAAGAAGTGTCCAAAGAAGTTTCTGCTCCTGAAGTTGGTGTGCTCTCCAGCCAGCCCTTCACAAGGTTATCTGAAGACCATCTTCTCTACTTGTCTTTAAAAATGTACTTTTTTTCCTTCTTCCTCTTCTTCTGGGATTTAATGACTTTAATTTCCTGGGACTTTTTCTCCAGCTAATAGCATGTGCATTTACTGCTATTTTTGAATTATGTATTCTTTGTCATGAAATGAAAATATGTAATTATGGCCTCAAGTCACTTTCCTGATGCAATTAAAGTGCAATTAATCTCAAGGTATCGCATGCATATCATATATATATGTCAAGGTCACGTTTTTGTTCATGCAAACGTTCTACTCAAGGTAATATATCTATTAAGAGGAGCCATGATAATGATTGTAGCTTTATTAATTTTTCAAATAACTCAACTGCCTGTGGATCTATGTTTTCCCTGTAGAAAAATGCAAACAAGTGGGCTCCAACCTAGCCTCACTGAGTAACATAAAGGTGGTGACCACTACCGATGTTACACAGTGGGAGTCAAAAGCTAAGATGACCTCAGCTCATCAGAACAAGACCTTGGCTGGCCCACATTAGGCTACCAGCTGAAGAGATCTACAGTAATAGTGACACTTCCTAATAATAGAATCACACATGTCATTCATTTTTTTACTGTATTCATAACTTGTTGACAATGATATCTATATCAGCTATAGTAAGTCTATTTTATCATTTAAAACTATTTTTGTTTCTTAATTATCCACAGCTAGCTCATTTATATTCAGTTCACTTTTTCAGCAGAATATGAAGCATTCTGCATACATATTTTTTTTTTTGATAAAGTGAGCTTTTTATTCAAGTTTTTCTTCACCCGTTGTGCTGTTTGCTGTGTTGTTGTTGGCCTATACCTTCATAAACATGTATGAAATATTCAGCAAGATTCTGAGAGATGAAGGGAGACGCGAGAGCCTGAGACAGGTCATCAAGCTCCTCTGGTGAAACCAGGGCTTGGAAATTTTAATTCACACGTGCAAATATCATGCAGGTCATATGAGGAATTAGCTGAGCTTCAGGTATGGATTTTCTAGGAACTTTTAAAAAATCTTTAAGTTTTAGAATGTTCAGAGCAGGAAGAGGATTTCGAGTAGAAGGTCTGAGCCTATACTTTTCTGTTTGGTCCACTTCTTGCGGTCCTGAAGAGACCTTGTTTTTTCACGGAAGATTCAAAACCACGTTTCCAGTTATTCATAAAGAACTGCCAGCTTCAAATCAAGGCAAAGAGGGAGAAGGTGACTCAGATTCACTCAGATTTGTTGTAAGA
Organism: Hippopotamyrus pictus; assembly: GCA_026781145.1. NCBI lineage: Eukaryota > Metazoa > Chordata > Actinopteri > Osteoglossiformes > Mormyridae > Hippopotamyrus > Hippopotamyrus pictus. The sequence goes on from JAODLC010000103.1 coordinate 1,129,944, forward strand.
ATTATCCAGATTTTGCTGTAAATCTGTGAGCTGTGTGTCATGGCAAAGAAATCCTGAGGAGAACCACACAGCACTATGATCCATCCATGGAATGCCGGGGCACCATGGCCCCTACACTGTTACAGTACCTTAAATCAGGGCTTCCTAGCCGGGTCCTTGGGGACCCCCAAACAGCTGGGAGGGAGAAAAACCTGGACTGTCCTTGGGTCCCCGAGGACCGGATTGGAAAACACTACCTTAAATAATCACCTACCTGTATGGCTGAAGGTAAAGAGTGTGAGCACCACAAGCAAGGAGATCATAAAGACCCAACCACACTCCACAGTGTTGTGGAAAATTCAAATCAACCAACAATGCACCATATATTTTATCTTCAGTCCTCAGGGGAATCTCTTGAGTGTGATTAATTAAACAAAAAAACTGTCTATCTTTGTTAAGTCGTATTGAAAAGAGTGATTGGGTACCATTCAATTAGGAAGGCTCTTTCATCAGCCATTTTCCATTGTCATATTGCAGGAGCACATCTGGGAATGCCCATGTCACTTACTGGGGTCTGCCTCTCAGAATCGGGGTCATTTATGCAGGATGGCAGCCTAAGCATTCTCCTCTGCATAGAAAGTGGAAGTTAAATGCTTCTTTTTTTTACAATATGGAGAGGAATTCACATTATCATTTTTCAATAATATAGCTCTATGGAACAATGGTAAAAATCATCTCCCCTTGCCTTTGGCTGTTGGTGTTCTCTGAGAAGTGTAATTAACAATAGGGTTTAGGCTCCTCTAATCATGAATAAAAACCAGATTGTGTCTCCTTCCATACATGTCAAGGAATGTGCGACTGGTAATTGCATTTCACTCCTGGATCTTCCTTGGCTTTACAGCCACCCTTTTCAAAGGTGAGTCCGTGTATCCATTTACACCTGCTCATCATTCAAGGCGTGAGATAACAATCATTCTGTCAGTTTGTATGAAGGTGGCAGTGATCAGATTACAATTATCCAAATGTAATAGCGAGAACAAGACTTACACAGAAAACAGGAACAGGACAAAAACTTAACATTTAGCATTTAGCAGATTCCCTAAAATTTGTATCGGCCAATTTATTGAAACAGTAATATGTAAAACATGAAATAATGTCAGGACAGCAGGGTGCTGATTGGATAGCAGTCATACCTCCAGAGTCGCGGGTTTGACTTCCATCCCTGCCGTCGTTAGCGGCACAGGATTCTTGTGAGCACTCCAGTTTCCTCCCACAGTCCAAAAACACTTTGGCTAACTGGCATCTTTAATTTGCCTGCAATTTGTGAGTGTAGGCGTGTACCCTACGGAGGACTGGCATTCCGTCTCGGGTGCACCCCTGCCTTGTTCAGGGTTCAACCTCAAGCCCCACGCGATCAAGAGAAGCAGCCAGAAAATCACTGCGCATTTCTGTCCCGCATCTGAGAATGAACAACATGAGGGAACGTAGAGAGATGCAGGTACTTGTCATGAAACGGATGTCATTTACAGCCCAGAAAAGGGCATGCAACTCAAGAAGACCTTGTTTTAACAGATTCTATGAGGTGTATCAGTGTGGCTGCCGTTAATCACTTAATACCCCCAGGAAACTGCAGTACTCACAAGCTGTTTGATTTTTAAAGGATCGACCGACAAATAACAGAATGGTTTATTAGAAGTAATTTAGGTTAAAAGTAAAAATGTAATACCTAGGATAGGGTAAAGTGCGACAGAGAATTAAAAGTCTCTCACACAACGTGAAATTTATATACTTCAAAATAAATATGAGCCACTCTATTTTCTAGTCTCTAGTTGTGTGTAAGCACATGCAGAATAAACAACCACAGATATTAATTTTATTAATTTTAAGGGTTATCACAGTAATAATGAAACTTTTTCTGTCTTTACTATTTATTTCCAACACCTACTGTGTTGGGAAACGGAGATATCTGTGCTTTTGAGTTGTCAATATTAACAGCTTTAAAAAAGATTTAAAAGTGTGCAGTAGCCTCACTCCCTATGGAGCCCAGAAGCTTATGAAGAGGCCCTCCAATAAGCACGTCGCAGTCACTGTGCTCTAACGGAGAGGCCTCTATTCTTTGCAGCAATGCACTTTCATCGTGCATTCAGATTCCCCCAAACAATTCAGTTTTCACCAGAATATACTCCTCATAATGAAACAAATTCATCAAAATGATCCATCCCTTGGCTTGTCTGTTGCCACTGTGCATGGCAATTTTATACTGGGAATGTATTTGTTTTTAGTCTTTATCGCACTCTTATTCCCGCTGACCATTTTAGAATATTAATAAATCTCTCATCAGATAGTCCCTGCTGCTAATAAAATGTCATTAGTATATACAACATTATTCTAACCCCTTAATCTAACAGCATCTGCTTTTACTTATTTTATTTAAGGCCATATCCCCTGTTTTGCCCACTATATATATATATTACCAGTGATTATTGTGTTATAATGAATATGGTACCATTGAGATCCCATTTATTTGAAAGGTTTGAGTCAGTGTTAGTAAATTACAGGAATATGTAAACTGTAGTACTATGCTGAAACATGGGTAATGGGTTGATCCTGAGAGGTGTCTGGGACACGACCAACCTTCATCATCCTGCCTCTGTCCGATGCTGCCTCTTAACCGTCTCCTTCACACCCTATCAGAGGACATCTGGACTCTAGCAGTCTCCACTCACTCAGGGTGAAAGTAAACTATGGGGCATTCTGCGTGGAATCTGCAGCCAGTCATTGGGGCTGTCGAATCGCCCGGCAGTTGGCCATGTGAATTGGGCGCTATGAGACTCCAGAACACCATGTAAATGTCACTATGAGCAGGGAAGCAGGTGATCACTCATCAGGATGCGGGACCCTCCTGGAGGCAGGATAGGATGCTTACTGATGTCTAATAGATTTTTTTTAAAAGGATCAATTGGGTGAAGCTCATTTCTGGATTTGCTAAATGATTCCTCAGATTCTCTGCTAAATGCTATTTATAAGTTTGGAGATACTATGTCACAGGCATAAGTGAAAATGAACAGACTCACACACACAGATACACACAGACGCACACAAGTTTGTATCCATATCTTTGTGGGGACGTCCATTCATTTCTATGGGGATAACCTCAACAATGACACCTTAATTCCTACCCAGCCCTAACATTAACCATAAGTAACCAAAGAAAATATAAGTTTTTTGACATTTTCAGTTTTTTGACTGCGGTCACAGTTTTTTTATTAAATTGAGTTTTCCCTTGTGGGAACTGAAAAAAATGTCCCCACAATGTCAGAATAGCAGGTTTTTATTACATTGTGGGGACATTTGGTCTCCACAACATAATATATACATAACCCTCCCAACACACACACACACACACACACACACACATATTGCCTCACATGCTGAGGTGTTAATCGATTGAGGAATATCCCGTCCCAGGCTGAAAGGGAGAAAATGGCGTCTTTACCATGGGGGATAGCACTATGCCCGTCATTCTGAGTTTTGCCATCTCTGCGAACATTTAACTCTCTGTTGTGCAATTCCTGAAAAGAAAACACATGCAGATGCCTGCCCAAAATTTCATTAAAAAAATGTAAAAAGCAGCACAGAGTCTCCACTCGCACTCTGACATGCTCGTCCGAAAACATCTAATCCACATGGAATGCATCTCTGCTCTGGGATGCTCCAATGCAATATTTCCACTCTCATTCCCCATTGATTTAAAGATAATTTTTTTGACAGCTTTTCTCCTTTTTCATTTGGTCAAAGGAACTCTAGTGTGTCAGACTGTAGTGGGTGTTAATATCAGTGCCTTCAAAGGATTCCTAAAGGTTCTGAATGACTTCATGCGTAAATTGGAATAAATGGAGTTTTTTTCTAAACTTCCCTGTATTGTGGGCAGGCTGATAGACAATGTAATGAAAATAATAACATTTTTATCAATATCTGTATAAACACCTAGAAAAGGTCGCATTTTTCATTTCAGTTTCTAAATCGAGTTTTTCATTCATGTGTACGTTTTAATTTCTTGAATTCTCACTATAATAATAATGACTTCCTGTCCAGTGAAACAGGGTTACCAGAACTCGTGCTGCACAGAGAATCACTTTTCACCTGAATAACATTTTGAATCCAGTGTCAGAAAACTTTTCGCTCGGCCCGCAGATGAGAGATGTCAATCTGAAATGCCATGGAGATGAGCTCCTCGGCTATGCTGTTCAGCTCACCTATTGGACACGCTCAGCCTACACTGCCAGCCATTTCTCTTTAATATGCATATATTTTCCAGAAATGCATTTGGGGGGGGGGGGTGCTTTAATGATGTACCAAACTATTTACATACACAAGCACAGCTACTTTGCTGTTTGATCACAAGAGCTATCATGAAGATATAAGACTTACATATACAAAGGCTGTTTTCAGTCTTATTTAATGAGCAACATTTCAGATTAATACTGATGAATTAATGCAAAGTATCGATTGATTGATCCATAAATCCATATTCTAACTGTTTATCCTTATCAGGCTCACAGGGCCCAAAATATCATTACATGTATTTAGCGAATAATCTTATAACACTGAAGTAGTAAAGGTAAATCATTTTAGCTTTTTTGAATCTTTTTCCACCCAGAATTATCATCAGCAAATTGCTTTCCTATATTGCTTTCTAGAAGTGTGATGTTTCATCATTGTATTCCATTGTTGTACCTTTTCCTGATAGGTAACTAAGTATTGTCGGAAAGATTATTTTTGCTTCACAGTATCCGTTGCATGCAAAATGTGAATGTTTATAATGTGTTTCTATGATACTATTCCATCATCAATCAGGCTCAGCACTTTTTTGGAAAATATGATGACACAGCAAAGACGGATTGGAGGACGGATCTCCTCCAACTCCCATGAGACCAGGCCTGTTTTTGTCAGCTCGTCCGTCCATTCATCCATCCATCCATCACTTCTTTTTATTGCTTCGGCCCCCAAAGGTTCGATTTGGGGATAAACACGGCTTGGAAAGCCAAACCACCTTTTTGATTTGGTGCTTCATTGTTAGTCTTCTGGTAATTGGTCAGCTGACATTTTTTAATACAGAAAAAAGACCCTCATTTGAGAAGGGCTGGGAAGAATTACGCTCCCAGAGCACCTGCTTCCTTTTCCTTTTCAGATACCCCCTTATTTATGATGCTTGCACCTCTTTAAATAGAGTTTGTTGTTTGAAGGGATATAACCAAAGCTACTGTCCAGCATTATACAGAACTTTCACTGAGGTGAAAGTGTGAATATGTGTTCATTTATAGTAATTGCTTTTCTATAGTGTTTACATGACATCGTTTAATTTGAAATGTATGTAAATCCATCCATCTCCCAACTGCTTATCCTGGATAGTGTCTTGGGGGTTCTGGAAGCTCTCCAAGGCAGCACAGGGCATAAGGCAGGGGTATACCCTGGAGGGGATGCCAGTCCGTCACAGGGCATAAGGCAGGGGTATACCCTGGAGGGGATGCCAGTCCGTCACAGGGTATAAGGCAGGGGTATACCCTGGAGGGGATGCCAGTCTGTTGCTGAGCATATACAATTTATAGAAGTCAGTTCACCTAACTGCTTTTGGACTGCAGGAAGAAACCAGTGTGCTGGCCATGACACCATGAGAATGTGCACAAAACACACTCCAGCCCACAACCAGGATAAACAACAGTGCTGTCTACTGAGCCACTGCCCTACCCTGGTGTGCATGTACACCTTCAGCGGTTGATCTTTGTGATTCCACCTGTATGTCACTGTTTTTAATCATTTTTAGTGTTATGTCCTTATTCTTCAGCTTCTAAGTGATTTTGAAGCTGTACCTTCTGGTTTTAGAAGATCTTCTACATTCTGTGGGGGCTGGATAGTGTTGAAGGCCCTTTGTAATGTCATTTCACTCTTTTCACTTTCAATGCTCTCATGTATTATATTCAATGTATGTATTGAGATGTAAAATGAAAAGAGGTGTTGGATAAACCACAGGATTATTGTAATACTGGTCATATTTCACTTTTTATGCGTTTGGAGGTTATTTAACTGCTTGGCTGCCCATTTTACATATTTACTGCTATTTAACTGGGGCACCAGAGATCCTGATATGCAGAATGTGCCAGTTCATTCAATGGGTGAGGAACAGCATTTCTCACTGGATGTGTCTCTGTCTAATACGATTTTTTTTTGGCTTTATTAAATATATTCCTTCAATCCATTTCCCACATTAGTGCTTAGTATCAGCCTGCAGATTGCCCACTGAAGTCTTTCTGTAAAAAAGCACAATTTATACCGTATATTGGTTAAAAATATAATTTTCCTTTTTAAATAACCTGCTTATCAAAGGTCAAGTATTTAAATGCATTTTCAGCTTTTTTCTGTGCGCCTTCCCACCATGCTAATCTGATTTGAGACCAATTATTTCTCTCATTTGAAAATACAGAGTTAACGCTTATTGAACTGCCGCTCTCCCCAGGTGACCTAAATATGATGGAGATCCATTACCAGCTCAGCCCACACTTAACACTTAACACTTAACACTCGCGTATAAGCAGAAAAGCTGGATCTGATTACCGGCTGCAAAAACTGCTTTTCTGTTTTTGACTCAGTGTGCTGGGGGTGGAGGTGTTTATCATATTTATCATTGGGTGAGGATGTTACTCAAATGTAAAAACGCCCTAGCTGGGGTTACAGTGGTTGGTTTAATGGGTGATCATTGTTTTCTTCTCAAGAACTCTGGATGCTTTACCTGAACTCAGGAAAGGCAGGACTTGTAAGCCAAACATAAGCAGGCTGGTAATATTATTTGACGTGGGCATCAAAATATTATTTTGACGCGTATCTCAGTCCAGTGATCCTAGTCCAGTCATTGTTCCCTGTCAACGTGTGCTATCCTGCCTGTTCCCTTTAATAAACACCCCTGCGAGGGGTTTGCCCAACCATAGCCTGCGCTCCAGTCGTCCTTCTCCTGCTGCTAAACGTGACAACAGGTACATGATTCAATATTTTTCATTGTAAAATTTGTAATAGCAGCCTATGTTTTTCCATTGTCCTTCATCCTTTGTGGGGTATAAAAAGCATGATTTTCATTTCTCCATCATTCCTTGATACATGATATTTTTTCATTGTTATATCGTCTTTTGAGAATTGGGCTAAAACGTCAGAATCCCTTTCACTCGAGAGAGTACAGTGCAGTATGATAATGTACAATGTACTGTGTACCATATGTATGTACATGAAAGTCACATTACGTATGGGGTCCACAGATGGTTTGCTATTGCCCACAGTTTCGGCTATCTGTGGTATGTCCTGGAATGTATCTCTCTACAGGGGGACTACAGTCATTGTTCTTATTAATTATGATGCTCACGGAGTTATGGTGGAATCCTGCTGTTGCCATAGATGGTCTACTTGCACGCTTTCACTCTGCATGGGCAGATTTGTTTCCTCTGCTGAGAAGCGTTATTCTCCACTACCTGGCAAATATGGCATTATAATAGCAAACAGCCAAGTTGCACATGCACCTGACTCTGAAAGGGAATATAGGATGATGATCTGATTGGTTTATACCATGTTACGCATCAAACACACCCATGACAAATTACGAAACTTAATGCAACCCTTTTGGACCATGCGCCTGGTACTGTAACTATTTTTCTGCCGTTAAACTAACAAAAGTGAATTGGCCACGCCCCTTAAAACACCATGTGCTGTGTTATTCAGACCGTGGGCTTTAGTTCACTAAAATAGGGCCCAAAGTGTTTGTCCTCTGAAGAAATGCACCAATGTACATGACACCAGGACTTCCCGAAACTTGACTAGACTCCACCCACTTCGAGCTTCCTGCCCTGTAATTCACCGGGCTCTGGCTCTGGCCTTTCCTGACCAAAAGCCATCTGATTGCCACCCCGGAGTCCTGTGTGGCAGCAAATTAAGCACAGGAAGGCAAGGATCAAGGGTGTCTGCTAATGGAAGTCATTTACCAAATTGCCCGGTCTTGTGTTCGGCTGCTAGCATGCAAGCCCATTACATGCTGTTTACACTGCTCTGATCGCTCCACATCAGTGTTTAGCCGCGAGAAACAGAGGCAGCGCTGGATGGCCGACGAATGCCATGCTGCTAATGATCTGTATCTTGGTGTCATCCTGAATCGATTTAGGAATCCATCAACGCAAATGGAGCCTGGGCACTGGGAACCCTTCTTGTGGGGGGTGGCAGTGGGGGGTGGGATGCCAAAATCAAGCTGACCCCTTCCCATGCTGTCCTCTTTGCTGTTTACCCCGGTCTCAGCCGGCTAGGGCGATCTGAGTCTCACTGCCGCGGACGTTTGACTCTTACCCAATTAAACTAATTTGTGTCATGGAGCCTGGGGACATGTCCACATCTGGGACCCTGGGTCTCGCGGAGATTGGGGCTCCTTGGATGTCCCCTGGCCGTGCTGAGACTCGAAAGCACAGCGGCTTCCTGCAGATGGATGCACCGACTCTGGGAAACACTGGCTGCGGTGAGCCATTCCCGAAACTCCACTTAGACTCCTCCTCTCTGATTACTGTGAAGATCTGAGGCTTGAGGGAAGAGGAAGGGAGCTATGAAAGGACATTGATATTAATGCATTTGTGCACCTGTGAGCTCATTTATTCAGCTCTTGTTTATTTATAAAGACAGCTGCACGTTTGAGAGCTGATTAAATTATGGACATATCTTCTGAAAACAACAAAGGACATTTATGACTAGATAACCTATACAATATAGAGCAATGACATAAAATATTAACACTTAATATTCAATATTATGATTGTATTAATATTTAAAACATTGTCATAAATTGGTACCATTGTAATGGCGTTAAAAAAATTTAGAATTTGCCATGTCTAACTCTAGTGGTCAATAACTACTAAATATGAAGTCATTTGTTCAGTTTTATCCATTATATACAGATGACAGTATCTCAGTGTTTCTGAAACAGTTTCCACTCAAAGCCCACACTACTTGAAAGATGCCTGTGGGCAGAAATCAGTAATTTAATGCAATTCATGTAGTTCTCTCGAAAAGCACCCAAAAGAGCAGGCGAAAACACAGAGGGAAGTCTGCTCTTTTTTCCCGACTGCTGTGAAGGATTTCCAGACCGACACATCAAGAGAATTCCCCATGATTCTGGGCTGTTATAAAGTCACTCCGCTTGTTTTAGATTAGGCGGAAGAGAGACCGCAATGACAAACGATGTTTACGTGAGCCTTTCCCGTCACTAACGCGGCTCTGCCGCATGCGCTGGGGGACGGTGTGTGGAATGAAGTCGGTGGTGTGAGTCACAGACGGCGAGATGGTAATGGGCTGAGCTGCACGGCTGCACTGGAGCAGCTCTCGCTGGGACAGTGTTTGAAATGCGACGCCAGGCCCCACGGGGGTCACATTACGCATCTCAAATGGCACAAATGGAAGATTCCTTTCCTGAAAGGGTTTACAGGCAGTGCAGAAGGGCTGGGCTGACAGGGCATTTATGCACAAGCAAAACAGACTAATAAGCTCCTATCAGTTAGTTAATACCTTTTAGTAGTAAGACTAATGAAGAAGCTACCGTTTGAGATTAAATTACAGTAATACTGCTGTCACGTTTCCAGTAAAAAGTCGGGTAAAATACATGCACGGTGTATTACGATGTAAGAAATACTGGTTCATTTTCAGAAAAGCATCATTAGAATATACATACATAGTGCTTAAATATAGCTGGGGATAATAAAAGAAAAAAGTATGAGAGTTTTGGACATTGCTCAACAACATGATTAGAAATTTACCAAGTACTTGTGTACTCAGTACCAGTATTCGTTTATTGAAACACTACTATTTTTATATTACTGATGTATTTCAGAAAAGACTGTTTCGTCCTGGAATCAGTTTTACAAATCCTTTCGAAATGATACTTCTCACCACCCTTCGGTGTGACGGTAAGTGGGGAAGTACTTGTACTCAGTACTGGTACTGGTTTATTGAAACACTATTATTTTTATATTACTGAGGTATTTTTTCAGAAAAGACTGTTTCTTCCTGGAATCAGTTTTAAAAATCCCTTTGAAATGATACTCCTCAGCGCCCTTTGGTGTGATGCTAAGTGGGGGCGACGGGGACGCCTGCCTCGCTAAACTTTCTGATGAATGCACTAAGCCACCTAAATATACATCATAGGGAGAGGGAATACGCTCCGTGTTGTCATTGCATATTGAATTCCTGAGAGACGGCTGTGTGTGTGTGTGTGTGGGGTGTGATTGATGGTGCCTTACGTGACAGACCCTGAAGAATGTTCTAGCGCGCATGCCTCCCCGTTACTCTGTGCCCCCCCCCCCCCCAAATGCTGTGTCTAATGAATTAACAGCCGAGGGTCCCAGCAGCGGCAGCGGGTCCCCGATTATGCAGAGTCTGCGCCGTTAGGCAGCTCTGACACCCCCGAGCGGGATCGCTCACGCCAGCCGCCCATTCCCCTCTCATCTGTGTGCTGTCAGGAGTCTGCCAGCTGTCGGTGAGAAAGCCCCCACCGGAGGGCTGCGAACGGGAGCCCCACACAGCCGGCACATCAGCCACATGCCACCAGCCCCCCCCAGGACTGACACACAGGCACAGAGGACCACTTGGCATAATATTTCTCATGGTGGATTTCAGAAAATGTCTTATTTAGGTGTTCAGAATTTATCAGTTACATTGCAGGGCATTAGGAAAATAAAGCACGATATGCAAAAATAAAATAGGTGCGACAACAAAGAACACAAATGCAGCTCAGCACAAGTGCGACAGAATTACAAAAAAATTTGCACCGCGTTTTTCCATTTTCACTTAAACGGAAATAAAATTTTTAAGCGCTGGAGGGTTTACAGATGGTCTTTGGGTACTTTCCGAAGATGCCAAGTTCCTGAAATAAGGACAAAGATGTATCTTGTGGAGCGCTTGTTTCTGGATGGAAGATACAGTAAAACGATACCAAATAACATGAGTTCCACTGCTGAGAAAAACATTTCCAACGCAGTATGTCGAACACCACAATAACCTGGCAAGCAGATACAGCCGCACAAGTCCTACACCTACACCAGCACTGAGGGTGGTTGGAAACAGGGGACGATAGTTTTTCTGTGAGTGTTTACAGCAGCAGCAGTGACAGCAGGTCAGAAGAAAAATTAACGCTTTTTACTACAGAGACAACAGCACACAGTGTTGGGCATTTCAGGTTCAGAAGCTACAAATCCAGACCAGGATTTTGTTTTTACCAACCAGTTCAGCATAAG
>JAODLC010000103.1:1155962-1167255 GCA_026781145.1 Hippopotamyrus pictus
TCGGGACTTTTGCTTGAACGTCGACTTGTGCACATTGACGAGTTACAAGCCGGCGACTTAGACCAGTTTTACTGTATTTTTGAAATGTTCATATTTGCTCGGATCTGGTATATTAGGTCAAAGGATGTCCAGGACTTAGCCCAGATGCTGCATAACTTGGTGGCCGTTGTGGAAAAAAAATATAAATAAATTCGGCCTTGTAAGCCCATCTTTGGCAAGCTCCAAAAAATTTTCCAAAACTGAGCACAAGTACGGATAAACACGCAATATTCAGGGGTAAAGTTATCGCTGATCCCCCTCATCCCAAATGCAGTTACATTTATTTCATTCAGCAGATGGTTTTGTCCAAGGTGACGTAAAAATGAGGCAAAGAGCACATTACAACCAAACAGCTGTCAAGGAATCAGCAAGGCATGAGTGCAGCAAGGCAGAGCTTCCAGTGAATAGCATTGGAGCTAAAGCTAGGCACATAGTACAAACCTAATAAGTCATCTACCCAATCAGCAGAAAGTGCAACATTAAGAGTATCTGGGGAACCTGGAGTAGTATTAGGCAAGCGGAAGATAACATAGAAATGGATAACTCAGTTCAGTTGGTTAAATGCTTTGGTGAATAACCAGGCCTGATTTGGAGCAGCCCCGTCTGATATAAATCTGACTAACCTCAGCCCTTATGGGCAGTATGAAGTTGTCAGCACTCAGATAAGGCACATCATGCACCAATCAAAAAACATTCCTGAAGAACTCTGGGAAAGGAAAAAAAAAAAAAAAGTTGTTGATGCCTATCAGTCTGGAAGTATGTACAAAGCCTTCCAGTTTCAAAGTCACTGGCACTCCACCAAAGCACCATCAGAGGCTTCAGGCTGAAATATCTCATGATCTAAAACTGTCCAGGAAGTCACAAAAAATCCATACAAAATTCGGCAGGCCTCTGTCTCCATGATGGGTGAATGTGACTCCACAAAGGCAACACCCGGAAACGGGATACCATACAACTGAAAATGACTTCTTAGTGAGAACGTAAATGCTCCCGCCAAGTTTGCTAAAAAGTACCAGTATAATCCTGAGGATCTGTGAAACAATCTTCTACAGATAAACGAGGCAAAACTGCAACTTAGCCATCACAAGGCGGTAGGAAAGTCAAAACCGCAAACCTGTGGTCGTGTGTGGTAGCCATAGTGCTTCGGGACGATTTTACTGCATCGAATTCTAGATGGAGAACCATCACAGGGAGAGGTGCCTGAGGTTCCCCTATTTCATGTGACTGATCAATACATACAGAAAGTTCCAGGTTTCAGCCACTGATGAGAAAGGTGGTAAAACATTTGAGGATGATGTTTTTACTGTACATTCTGGAGCATTAGCTGTTCCATAACTGTATTAACAAATAAATATTTGAAAATACATGATATTTATACATCATAGTCTTACACCAAAGTTAAGATCATTTAAGCAACTTTTTCTTTGCTTTGAATGCCAAAGACTTTTGCATAGTACTGTGTGTGTGTGTGTGTGTGTGTGTGTGTGTGTGTGTGTGTATATATATATATATATATATATTCTGCAGGATGGTAGCTCTCCAGGAGCAGGGTTGCGCACCCCTGAAATACATGATGCTTTAACGTTTTAACGTTGGTGTAAAGCTACGATGCTGTAATAAAACTGCATCTGTCGAAGTCTGTCAGCTTCACCATTTCAAAGCCGCTCCTAAAATCACCCCAGTATTTGCAGCAACTGTCCAATACACCCATGAATTATTTCACTCAACCACTACACCACCTTTATTGGCAGATCAATACCTCACTGAGTGATTTAACTGAGTAAGAGAGCTGGTGGTGATATGTAACAGATCCAAGGAATGGCTGGGGTGACACTGAGGAGGACAGAAGAAATCCTGGTTTACTTTTTATCGTTACTGTTAATTTGCATATGTTCTAATGTTAAATACATTTTTGAGAAGCTAGGGTCAGATAGTCCCTGAACTATTTGGGATTAAGGGCCTTGCTCAAGGGCACAACAGACGAATCACTCTACCAGTGCAAGAATTTGAACGTTGGACTTTCTGATCAGAGACACATGATCCAGACCCTCTGAGCCACTCAGTAATCAGGGAGCTCTCACTCGCTTTTATATAATTCAGGTCGTGACTGAAGATCTGCTAACATTCAGTGTCAGATATGCAAATCTGCAGAAATCCAGACAAGGGGAAAATACGAATATGCAGAGCCGTGTATAATATTCCATATATTGCACAATAAGCAGAATCCTTGAAATAAAATCTTCTGAAGTAAAAACTTAGACCCTGGAATTAAATTTCATAACAGAACAAAACCTGTTTAGGTGGTGTCTTTTTGACATTTTAATAATCTTCACACTGAGCAAAAGTTTAAATGAATCATCTACAGATATGTCATATGGAGCACATCAATATTATTAATATTTTTTCATTTTGCCATCACTTGTTATGGCTGCAGGAAATACAACAAAGAAAAACTTCTAATAAACCAAACATAAAAATTAATGAGCACTTGTGATTCATCTATTTTAACCAATTATAATTTTGACCTTTTAGAACTTCCCCAATTAACCTGTTATTAGGCAAATTATTGTCCTAGTAGGTAACACTTTCAGAAATACTTAGTAAAAACTCAGACACAAATCATGAACAAATACAGTCGCTACTTGAAATAAAAGATGCCTCGCTATTCAGTAATAATGAACAAACATATGGTCAGTATCTGACTTGTGCTATTCATGATTCGTTCCTTCAATAGGTCCGTCAGTAGTTCACAAAAGTTTACAGAATTAACAGATATAGTAATAAATATTGTAACTGCTTGAGACACAACATGCATTACAATTCATTAATGATGAATTAACATGAGATTAGTCTGAAACTAAGACTTAGTTTGTGGTTACTTAATACATAAGTAATAGCATAATACTATTTTATTTGTGCCCCGTCAAGTAAAGTGTTTAATAGTTTTTCATATCTATCGGTTATCAAGCTGGGTAGCTGGGTAAGAAACATACTATTACTACAATTAATACAATTTGCAATCTTATAATAAACACATGCTAGATACAATTATATTCCTCTCCCCAAAGGAGACTCATTCGTTCATAAATCTGGCATGCCAGCTGATTAATGACTGTTTCCCTTCCCCTCCAGTGCACATAATAACCATTTTGTTTCTTTTCATCAATAGTTATTGGAATAGGAATAAATACAGACGTCTACGCTACACGCTCAACTACACACAGTCTTTCGTTTAGAACAGTACAGCATATAAAACTGATATGAGCCAAACGGATAAATAGCTGCAGTAAAACACTTTGATAGTGTTAGATATGTTTTAAATTTATTCTTCATGTTTGAAAGGTAATGCTGAGAAAACCAGTAACTGTCAATGTAAACGTCTCTTTGTTTGCCAATGGGAAAAAGGCATTAAGTTATAAACTCGTATATAGGTCACTGTGGTAGTCAAACCCAATTAAAGGAGGCCAGCTGTTTAAGAGGAGAAAGTGTTGCCATATAGTAACAGGGGACAGATCAGTCTCAGTGGACCAGAAACCATTTCCTCTCCTTGTTGGACGCTATTGCACAATGTGTGACGCTACGATGTGGGAACAAAGCGATCCAGGGCTCGTCCCCCCTGAGTTGAGCAGGTGGTTGTGGGCTAAGCGACGCCGCAGGAGACAGAGCGCGGAATTTGTCCCTGTCCAGGACGAGCGGGCAACCGCCTACCTGGAGGTGGTGTTAGCTATGACTTTCAGGCTGCCGGGGTTGCGGATGAGCTTGTCCAGGAAGCTGACGATCTCGGTGAACTTGGGCCGGTTGTTGCGGTCCTTCTGCCAGGAGTCTAGCATGAGCTGGTAGAGAGCCGCAGGGCAGTCCATGGGGGGCGGCAGGCGGAAACCTTCTTCCACTGCCTTGATCACCTGAGCACCAAGTGACCGACGGCCGGGTCAGCGACATCGCTTACCTTCAGCTAGAGCCTATCGGCATCTTATTTGTCTTATTCTCATCTTATTACTTTATACTGCCCTCACTATACACCAAGGGGCATAAAACATTGTAAATCAGTTATAATGGAATAGGCTCCCCTACATAACAGCCTAAGAGCAGATTTGGTTGGGCGCCAAAAATTCAATTTCTTCTTTTGTTTAAAAGAACTTGAAATGATTAACTAATGACATAATAAATATCATGTTCTTCATTTTGCCTTTCAACGTTGCCTTATCAATGACTGACTACCTCAGACTAAATAAACTGCAATAAACTCTCAGATGAAACACGTCATAATGCAGATGTTGCAAAAGAAACAGTCACAGCTGGCCTAGTCGGCGCAGGCAGAAGACGAGCTCTAAATTATCAGTCGACCCCTTTACATTTTTAAGTAATACTTAAAAAATGTTCAGATTGTATTCGTTCATCCTTTCATTTCACTTTGGCTTCGCAGGAGACTGGAGATTGACTTGCGTGTTGTGCAGAGCGCCTCGTTAACAGCGATGTACTCACGTCCTGATTGGACATCTCCCAGTAGGGCCTCTCCCCGTACGACATCACTTCCCACAGTACGATGCCGTAGCTCCACACATCGCTAGCCGACGTGAACTTCCGATACGTGATAGCTTCTGGCGCTGTCCACCGGATTGGGATTTTGCCACCCTGCGGAGTGACATCAGCGATATCCCATCAGCTACTTTTCCCTTTAACTTTTTTCTCAGACTGTCAAAAACCTTGCACTGCCAGGGGTACGTACTTAATGATTTTTCCAGCCAAATAAGACACCTGACACTGCCCCCTAAGGGCCTTGAAAGTCATACCGATGCTCATTTTGTTTACAATGGCTCTAGAATGTCATCTCCAAAGACAAAAGATCGCTCAACAGACCATGATTTCGGCAGGCGAGGGTTATACAAAAATAATGAGCTAAAGGTGTTTCACAACTATGTATTTTAATATCATTCATCACATCATTTAAAGGGAGACTCATTTTTTGCTAGCAGCCAGATTATTTTGAATAATTAAAAATGTTTCAATTCCAAATGTATTATAATTGTCTGGAAAAGAATATGCTTTTAATACACTGAAGTATAAAACGTACCTACATATGTCAAAACTTTACAGCCTGAAGGGAGTCTACTATAAACACGTCTGATGACTGTATACAGGTCATCTGCTGCCATGGATCTGACCACATCTCTGACTGCTTATGTGAAACTTGCTACGTCCTGAAGCCATCCAGCTAACTACCCACAATTCCAAGGTAGGAGTGATCCCAGAAATGAGAACGCAGAACATTTAATGGGGTATGCCGGAGAGCAAATATTTAGACATAGGCAAAAAATGCACCGTTATACAGAAAAATTCAATGGCAGAAACATTAATAAGCAATAAAGAACAAACGAGATTGGCTCTGGAAGACGTGCTCAGGGCTGGACCTGCTCGCCATACTTTCCCACTGGAAAAGCTGTATTTACTCTGCTCGGAGGAGAGCTCTGCAAGGCTGCTGGACTTACTCAGCTCCCAGTCGTCATACTAACAGGGAGAGGCTAGCAGCCAAAGCTAACCGGCTCCCCAGCCAAGTCAAACTGCTGGCTCCCTCGCTCTGAATATACAGGCCCTCAAAAAAATAAACCCGCTGGTGTCCTGCCCTTCCCATGTGAGCTCAGGCAAGAGGCCGGGGCTCGGCGAGCGGCGGGATTACTGCTCGTTAACGTAGGAATCGACATCCGCACCGCATGCGCTCCCTCAGCGCTAATGGTACCGGGGGGGGGGGGGGGGGGGGGGGGGGGGGGGTAGGAGGAGGTGGCCCACTCGAGACCAACTAAGCGGTTCTGACCCCCACTTCGTAAAAATATCATCGGTGAAGGAGGCATTGCAGTTGACTTGATATTAAGGTACAAAATGTAGCAAATATAATTCATGTTAGATTAAATTCTCATTATATTATGTTTTTTATTATGAATTGTTTTCAGTTAAGCTAAATGTTGCTCAAATGAAGCAAGGACTAACAAAGAGTGTGTACATCACAAAGTTTAGTTCACATTGCACGGTAATAGGTAAGTGTAAAGGCTGAAATTAGCACTCATTTTTCAAGAAAGAATGTAGACTGATTGAAGTCCTCAGCAATCAAACGCTAAAGGAATATCAAAGGATTTGCTCATTTGAATTTGCCCATAAACAAAGGAACGCCTCATTTCCGACAAACCGGAGCATTCCGTGGGTTCAGTTACATGGTTTGCGTGTGGCTTTCGCAGAAGCATGTGGGTGCCGTCTGTGGAGGTGAAGATCTGCTCTGTCCCGCTTTGTCCTGCTCACCCTGGTGGTGTAGGCGGCCTCCGGGTCGTCCTCCAGCACCCGCGACAGCCCGAAGTCGGACACCTTGCACACCAGGTTGCTGTTGACCAGGATGTTGCGGGCGGCCAGGTCCCGGTGGACGTAGCCCATGTCGGCCAGGTACTTCATGCCCGAGGCGATGCCACGCAGCATGCCCACCAGCTGGATCACCGTGAACTGGGCGTCGTGCTTCTGCCATGGAAACATTCATTGACAGGGGCATTACCGAACAGACATAGCGGCAGACCCATACACATTAATCAACTTAAAGATTATCACACATTATTCATATTTACTTGCATTTACTTGTCAGATGATAAAAGCGACATGCATTTTCTTGAGAAAGCAGGGTCAGACAGTTAGGTTTAAGAACCTTGCTCAAAGAAAAACAAAAAAAAGCAGAGTACTGTAACATAGACCGGTTCAAGGAACCACTGTTGTCTGGTGTAATCTTTGTACTTATATATATTACTAAAGATACCAAGGCAAATAAACAAGGGCACTTGCAGTGTTTTAAATACTTTCATTACTGATCCACGAAAGTGCGTAAGACTGAGATGGAACAGGCAATCAGGAGAAGAGAGACAAGAAGACATTAACCAGCAATGCAGACTTAACTGTCCTCTTCTCTGCAACCACATTTGCACTAAACTATAGCACCTCCCTTTATATAACAGCAATGGTTTCATATGCAATCCATTCTTAGTCTGATATAAAAACTGCGGCGATCAGACCAAGGCTGTGTGTCATCTGTATGCTGCCACTGGAACTGGGCTGTGTCCAGGTTTTATGATTAAAAAGCTCTAGGTTCAGACCCCTTGAATGGTGTTTATTTTGCCCCTGTGAGCAGGAACCACAATCTAAACTCCTTCAGCAATTATAGGGCTGTTAGAGAGCCTGAAGCGCTACACAAAAAGCTGCCTCACAAACCAATAATAATGATAAAAAACATAAATAATGCAATTTAGATAAAGTATGCATAGCCAATACTTTCAGTATGTAGATGATGGTCTTAATTTTACTTTGAAAGTTAATAAAATAGCAAAAAATGCAGATATTGAGTGACTGCTGAAAGGGGTATATATATGGTCTCTCCCCTGAGTTATAATATGATATTTCTGATGCTTATTAATATAATGGTTATTCTTAAGCATAAAATAAATATAAATAAAAATGTATCTGCAATGACAAGCCTCAAAATCCATCTTTTTAAAAGCACTGTCAAGCCACTATAACGTCTGCTTGCCTTTTAAATCATAAGCAGCTCCTGCTTTTTCAGTTATTTGTAATATCTAATGAAGCGAAACGTGCACTGGGTCTGAATCCTGACAACAAAGAGTGTCTACAGGCAAAAGACAGCAGAAAGAGGACCCTGAGCAGAGAATGTGAAAATGTCTGATGAATACACAGATATTCTTCACTTCTCATATTCTGTTGTGCACTTTTACATTTCACAATAATTCCTGGGATGACACCCTGCATATTTGCACTCTGTGGGGGCTTCAGCGAGGAGTGCAACATGCTTCGGGGGGGTTGCTATTCACTGGAATCCACCCCCAGCACTAGAGGGGGCCAGGAGACAATAAGGCTCACATTGGAGCGGCGGACGGGAGGGAGAGACAGTCGTGTGCCCGGCCCACCCAATAAAAAAGTGACCTGGTATGCACTCTCTGCACCCCCTCACACAACACACCTGGGATCGAGCCTGAGCTCCCCCCCCCCTTCCTGTGGAACACATGCTGTTGGCTGGCCCACCGCTGGACAGGCCTTTCCTGACCGCTTGATTTTATTACTTTGCAGCTGTACTTAGCTGGAGTAAAAGTGCCACATAGCAGAGTTTAGAAAAGCAGCCCCCCTGCGCCGTGATCAGGAAGCTGAGGGACAGAATTCCCTGATCTGCCCCAGGGTGGCGTGGTCATTGTCAGATGCGGCAGTTTGGGCTTTAAAGGGTTAAGCTCCTCCAGGACTGGGGGCAGCGTGAGGACGGCGAGGGCTCTAAGGCCCAGAGCGGTTCCAGCAATAACCCGCATCAGGTTACATTCGAAAACCAAAGGATGCGCTTATCACAAGCACTGTGACACGGGCAACTCTGCCGGAGATTTCTGGGAATTTATTCTTCTGATGTTTCACAATGAGGAAAAAAAAACAATTAAAGAAATCAAAAGAGGAACAAGGAGAATGCTAGCTCTCTTGGCTAACATTAGCAACACAGCTCCTGTGATCTCGGAACAGAGGCGGTGACGTCGGAGCGTTGGCGCGGTTAGCGTGCACGCCCGAGAGCGCGGCGTGCTCATTTCGCACGGAGCGATCTCCACAAGCTACCGCAGAGGCGTACTCACCCGGAGGAAGCTGTCCAGTGATCCATTCTCCATGTACTCGGTCACTATCACCACCGGTTTACCTGGAATGGCACACATAAAGAAGATTTTACAATTTGACAATGTACATATTAGTGCTCTTATACGCCTCCTTATTTAAATGTCCCAGAATCTCAAGTCACTGGGACGTAATTCCACAACTAATTAAAAAGATTTTAAAATGATGGCAGCATATCAGAGAAAAGTTGACGTTTTAGGAAAGGATCCCTCTCCTTTTGGACACATGGCCTCTGCTGCCAGTATTAAGCATAATGAAAATCAATCATTTACTTATGTGAACAGAGGTTCTCCGCGAAGGTCATGATATCAGAAGACAACGGCTCATGGTTATGAACTTTAGTTGTTACAAAGCTAAATGATGAAGGAACTATTTTGTTTTTGTTTTCACCTTTCATTGTGTATACATACTACATTTCTGGGCTAGTTGTTCATATAGGATAAATTGACAGACAATAATAGACATGAACATTATCTGCATAAAATTTCAGCCACGACATCTCTATATAAATTATTTCAGTATTGTTTAGGTTAAGTATTTCTCATGTCATTGTTGTTAATGACGGCACTTTACTGCTGTTTTGGTAGCTATTAAACAACAATATTAATCTATACAAAATAACAGACAAAGGATGAATGCATGACCTGTGTTACAGTAAAAAAGAAGCTGTTGCTACAAACTGGACAGAGGTGAGAAATGAGTGGAGAAAGAATTATTAAACCAGGGTCATATTTTACATCTCATTCTTTTAGCTGAAAAGCATAGTAGCTAAAAAACACAATGCTTTTTAGAGTATATATATCATTTTTATGACATTAAGAGTAATAAACTTTAAAATAGCTGAATAAAAGTCCTATACTGTTACAGCACAGTAACTGTCTGTTTGTATATAAATGAGTCCATTTAAAATGACGAGTGTTTTACTTGTGCTGGATTTATGGAGTCCTATCCGGATACCTACCTATGGGTGTTATAAAAGACACTAAGTTTAAGAGCGGCATTTTTCACGGGCTGCTTGCTGGCGGGACCCCTGCCTGCTCAGCGCTTCTGGGACACACCCAGAAACAGGCTGCCAAGTTGGAGCTGCGCTTCTCCTGCGACACTGCAGCAGAAGCAGCTCAGCGGCCGTAACAAAGAAGTGTTACGGAAAAGGTTCCGCCCTTTTTAAGACGAGGATGTGGATGGAGCCGCAGAGGTTCAAGAAATTCCAGGCATGTGCTGTTGCAATGGCCTAACTGAGCTCAGAGAAACTGTCTTTAAGTTAAATCAGGCCCAAAGGTTCTATTTTCTGTTGTCCTGACAAGGTTCATGGCCCCTGGTCGCTTTTGTGGTTGCCTTAAATGCCACAAGATCATCTGGGTTGGAATAATACCCCCCCTCTCCGAAAGCCTTGATGAATCTACCCCTTTACATCAGTAGACTACCTTAACAGGTTCAGCAATAACAGTAAACTCCCGAACCCCTCACTGCCTTAACCCTTTGATCCCTAACCCAAGCCCATAATCAGCTCTAACGCAGCTGGTGGTGCCCCCGCCAAGCAGCCCTGCAGCTCCCAGAGATGTTTGGGCAAAGCTCTGGCCAAAAGCAGCAGAGTAAATGAAGTGTGAAAAATCGGAGGATTATTCAGAATTATCCCGGGCTCAGTCCATGTGCAATGCAAAGTGCAGGCCACGCGAGTCACACGGAAACCCCCACGGCAACCGGGGCTGCTTTTCATCACGGGCGCGCGGCCCCTCCCCCCCCAGCCTCCCAAAACGTATCCTGGGAGGACAACTGAGCTGCCGTTACAAATAATTATGCTTCATGTTTATTTGTTCAGCGTTCAAACTTTAGTAATGCAATGGTTTATGTTTTATTTGACAAAAAAAAAAAAAATCAATTTATTTCCCTTCACTCGACAATAAATAAATCAATAACTACACACATTTTGCAAAACATTGAATACTTTACAAAATGTAAATAAACTACAAATTCACAATTACAAGGAGGCAAATTAAACTTATTAAAGCACAATCATATGTCCTATCCATCGATCACACTAATTCAGTTTTGTGACTACTGGTCGAGATTAAAGCATTGCTTCAATAAAGATCTATTAAATTAAATGCACATAGAAAAGAGTAGTTAAACAACCATCGAAACTCACTATTCTAGGATATTTTATTGTGAAGCAGCACGTAGACTTAATATTCCCAACAGGTTCCAGGATTACTTCTGCTGATTTCTTAAGATCGCATGCACCGCCACAAACGTAAGCCAGAATTAATAGCAATTTCAGCTGTCTTAACTTGTTAAGATTCTTTTCTGTATATGTTCATTTGAAATAGGCGGTAGCTGTAAATTGCTGAAAGGGAAGAGTATATGTGCACCTGCATATTTTACGCGGGGAAAGCTAAACAGAGACTGCCATTTAACTATCTTGGAGCAGGGTAGGGTTGAGGCAAAGTTCAATAAGAGACACACACTTAAGACACACAGGCATGTACACACAACCAAAATAAATATTAATATGTCGGTGAAACTGTCGGTGGAAGACAAAGAGGCTGTGTCTCCCGTATAAAGGCTAACATGT
>JAODLC010000103.1:1171306-1192937 GCA_026781145.1 Hippopotamyrus pictus
CAGCACTGGATGTTTCTCCAGCGTTCGCTTGATAAATTGCCACCTTTATATTTTCCACGGCATCTCTAATGCTTCTGGAACCTCCCGGACCTCTCTGACTGTGAGAAAGCACAGGATTCATAGGCAGGCCTCACGCTCAAAGCCATCGTTTCCAGATGTTCTCCAATAGGCTAAAGCTGCTAAGGAAAAATGAGAGGCTGCCTGACTTACAGTAATATAGGAGTCACGGGAAACAAAGGCCTTTTGTCGGGTTTCCCCTCTACTGTGCCCGTATGTGACAACAGCCCCGCGCGGGTGAGAGGCTTCTGGATCCGGTTCAGCATCTTCATTTCAGGCACGGAGACAAATACATTTGCACTTCATTGATCTCCTGAACTTTGCGTCAGGCCCGATGACCAGAACTACCACTGTTGCGCATTACGTTCAAATAACTCAAAGGAAATCGTATTTGTAAAATGACTTTTGAAATCAAGCCAGAAAAAAAGCCAACAGCTTATTATATTTCGTGTTTGGAGCAAAATTCATTTCTGGATATCAGGCATTTCACATCATTCCCACGTCAGATAGAAAGCATATATAATCTTTACTTAATGAATCTTTTTTATTATTTATTATGTTATACCAGACAGAATTAAAAAATAAATTGAAACACAAACTAACTTTAAAATTAATGTAAAACAAAGTCTAAACTAATTAAAGTCTATAGTTTTATCTTCTTATTACAATTGTAGAAGAAAATTATTTCAAAACAGAACAAAAAAAGGTCTTTTATAGCCTAAGTGGCATTGCTTCCATCTCCCATTGCCCCGTTTTTGGTACAGGTTCACAGTGAGATGGAGTCCATTCAAAAGTACAGGGGATAAGGCACCAGACAGAATGGTGGAGCAAGCACTCTCTCTCTCACACACACATACACACACGCACGCACACACATACTTTATGGGGACTCTCCATTCATTTCTATGGGCATAACCCTAATCCCAAAAATGAAAACCTTAACCGCTTAAGTAACCAAACAAAACACAAGACCTTTGGCATTTTTACGTTTTTGATTGCAGTCACAGATTTTTATAAAATTCAGGTTCACCTTGTGGGGACTGAAAAAATGGTCCCAACAATGTCAAAATAACAGGCTTTTTTCACAGTTTGGAAACATTAAACACACTCTCTCACACACACAAACACATGCAGAAAAACACACTGTGGATAACTGAGAGACAAAAGTTGATCTATAAGCATGTTTGGACAGCATGAGGAAATCATAGCGCCTGCAGAACTGCAGAAAGTCCCAATAAACACAATTATCAAGCAGAGGAGCACAGATGCTGTTCAATTGTTCATAAATTTATGTTTACTTGTGTGACACTCAAAACAGCTGTTATAAACAGCATAGCCTATCAGACACACTGAGCAACACTCTAGCTGAACAGCACGTAAGTCTGTAAGCGTCCACTACAAAACCAGTAGCAGTACAATTTAATTTAGTGTCTCATCAGCGATGCACTTTCAGAAAGTTGGCGTGTTTAAGTTTTCATTTTGTTTCTGAAATCGGTGCTGAAAATGTTTATTTTTATGAGAAAACCAGAAAAAACAAACAAACAAACAAACAAACAAGCCATAAGCGTTTGGAGTTATTATCTGTCCGTGTTTCATGGACTTTAATATGAGGTTGGTAGCTGTAATGGTTCCTGCTTAATCTATCCTCAGATCAGTTTCTCATCTTTAACTGTAGCCTGTTTTGAAATAGCTTCCGAATGACCCAACAAGGCTACTTTGCCGCATGGCTGCGAGCAGTTTACAAACACAGTACCTACCATTGTAAAATGAAGACTGAGACTGGCTACATAAAAGACTGAAACTGACTATATAAAAGACTGAGACTGGCTACATAAAAGACTGAGACTACATAAAAGACTGAGACTGGCTAAAGAAGTGCGGAGCAGCCGCTGCCTTGGGGAGTCACGGACGTGTTGAACTCGTGAAAATCTGGATGTACAACAGGCATCTATGGTGGCACTGACTTCACTTTACAGACAAAAGAGGATATTTTAATAGAACCACAAGGGAGCAGAAATTATTATGTGCAATATCTTAGCAACCTCCTCTACCTATTTACACATCTGCATGGACACATGTTTACAGTGTAGTTACTGTAATCAATAACTATCGCTTGTGAGAGTTTTACTTACACAAAAATATTCTGAGGGCAGAGCAAAAAAAATGACTGTTTCAGAGAGATAACCAATCATATTATCAAATAAGTGACTAAAAGAGGTGGAACCATGACATCTGATTGGTTGGTCCCACCTCTTCTAGATGCTTAGACCCGCCTCCTCTGCAATCTCATTCCTTATCTTTCTGAACCAATCATTTTTCGTTCTGCCCTCAGAATATTTTCATCCTGTGATCATGACTTTATCCATAGACATAAGTACTGTTTTATTTCTCTACCTTTCACTTAGCTAAAAATCAGTTGAGACACTGAGTCATGCTAAACACTTAAACGAGTGATTCTCACAGATGAAAGATTCATCATCATACAGTTCAAATTGCCTCAGAGAAAAGCCATTTTGTGCCCATGATGTCAGAAACATTTACAAGCCCCTTGCAAACTCCAGCTTTACAGTAAAATGGCCTTTAATCAGCCAGGGATTATCGGGTCACATTCACTGACTCGCCGTTGCACCTGAGGCCAAAACTTAAAGCCCTGTTGCTTGTAAATAATGAGGAATGTTAAGGGGATTACCAGCGACCCATGGCATATCCCGCAGTGTGGGCACTCAACTGATTGCCCACAAAGAGATTAAATAAAGGTCCTCTGGGCAGACAGGAAGGTGGCAACACACATTGCCAGCTTTCATTTTTGCCAGTAAAGTGAGCAATAATGTTACAGGATTTGAATTCAGCATCAAACCGTAAGACAACGGTTGGGCTGCGGGGATAGGAAAGACGACATAGCAGAAAAATGCTAATTCTCACACTCAGACCTCAGCAACACGTTTACTACACATAATAAACTTTCAGCTCCTTAAATCAGATGTCTGTGTCTATGTCTATGTCTAATAATATAAAAAAACAGCTGTCAGTAGACTCCTGGTACCCTGTAATCTTAACACTAAACCCTAGGAGGAAATATGATATGACAATTTATATAAAACCACCTAAACATGAATATTTGGAGACAACGTAAGGTAACTAACACAACTTTCTCCTTATTCCAGTTACGTATAGTGTCTATAGTAGGTATATATTCTCTTACGGAAAAGATTTTTAAAGTTGATAGAAAACTTGTATAGGATCACATGTAAATACATAATGCTGATGCTGACCTATTTTCACACACACCATGTACTGTAAAATAACCTGAGTGACATCTTTGAACCTACAGTACCTTCTCATAGTACTTGACTTCATAGTCAAGGATGATCCCATTGGGTCTCTCTGGCTCCAGCCAGGACAGGGAAATGCTCCTCTGAGATGTCTTGTTCTTCCGGACAACTGTGACAGGAGAAGGTGCTGCGGACAAAAAGGGGCAGAGAGGGAGGGGCTTACTCTCCAGGGGGCTCAGGGCGGCAGTACTGGTCACGTAGGACATCATAGCATGCAGAACGTATTACAGAGAACACCACTGTACACCGAACGTATTACAGAGAACATTATCGTACGCAGAACGTATCATCATAAACCGTGTCAGCATGGGGCTGTTATCTACTGGCTCTTCAGCCCTGTGAGAAAAAGGCAGAGAGAAAAAGGACAAAGAAGGACAGAGCAATGGAGAAACATCACTACTCAGGCCCCCTGTGAAATCCGCACTATGCAGAGTGCGTAACTCCATTCCACTGGATCTGAACCTTGCTCTTTCACATCCTCGGAGCTGCCCCAACAATTGTATCCTGGGGCAGAGCAGTTAATTGGCAACACCCGGGTAAAATATAGTCGAATAGCCAAGTGCACAGGTGTCACCGTGACAACAATGTCACGTAATTAATTACAAGTGAGTAAAGGGTGACTTGGATTTGTGAGGCCAGATGTTGGTTTGCTCTACGACCTCACAAGGTCCCAGTCTGCTGTCCCAGTCTGCTGTCCCAGTCAGGCACAAGGCACTCTGCTTTCCTTCCGTATTTATTCATTGTCTAATTTATTATTGTTATTATTTTATTAGTTACTGTGTGGCCGCACTGGGGAAATGAAGGCATCTAACTGGCCCACAGTTTCAATTTTATTATCCCAAAGGAAAAAACTCTGTTGTTCTTTGACATGTACGATTATACTGTACAAGTCTGTTTTTCCTTTCTGCACATTTCATTAGAAGACATCCAGAAGGACAAAGGCTATATCCTGCCATCGTCCTCTCTCATCTGACAAGGAGCCAATATTGAAGTTTTAAGCAATTATTTTGAATAATATCAACTATGATCTGCAAGGTCTTGGATAGCAAACTAATTTCTTAAAAGACATTATATCTATTGTATCCATAAAAAAAGAATACAGCTAGGATGAATGTGCGTGGCCCTGAAGGAATCTATAGTTTTTGCTGCCAGAATTGAAAGCAGATGTTAATTTACCGACATTTTGCCAATACTCCTAAGTCTGAGCCAACCTTCAAGACGGAGGCATACAGCCATGCTTGACAGAGATGCTGAACTCAAGGATAAAGGTGAGACAGTGCCCTGAAGAATTACTCCTGAAGCCACCAGATCATCCCCGTAATTCAGGGAGGGAGTTAATCATCTCAGCACGTTGCAGATTTACTTCATATATTCCACATCGCCTTTGGGATCCATGTGTTGGAGATGGATTCGTTGAGTATGGCAGTATATAGATGTACACACGCATCTGGACAGACACTGACCATAAATGCATACACTGCCACAGCTGAAGTTGCCGTAGCTTAGCATGCAGATCTACTCCAACTGGAACACGACCTCCTCTCGTTTCTCAACTCCTCTCCACGGCTTCAGCAGCAGAGGCCATGTCCGCCTTGCTTACCCCTCAGCACGTCTCGCAGCATGCCAAGGACAAACACTGGCAAACGTCTGTTTAGTTCTCTATACCAGGCTCTGCCCGCACGCTCTCGAGCCGCGGAGCTCTGTGTAATAAAGGGTCCATCAGCCACACGGGGCGAGAGATCATTTACGGCCCGACGTTCCGTCCCAGGCCACAGCTGCAACCCCCCCCACGGAACCTTCATCAGAACGGACCGGAATATCCTGACGCAGCATCGGTAAGCATGCGCTGCCCGCTGCTTCCGGAAACGTCCAGTAAAAAGCAGAATACGTCTGCGAGGTGAGAGTTAAGCTGTAGTTTGCGGTGGCATGCAGTGGGGGTGTCGGGGGCCTGTGGGGTCCGGGTGGAACCGTGAACAGAACCACATGATACAAACAAAAAAGCTTTGTTTACTGCAGAACGAATCGGGAACAGGATGCATACTGCTCAAACATGGTGCGTATAGCAAACTAAAGATGGAGAGAATACAAGAAACCAAAAGAAAATGAGTATGTCAGGCACTGATGCCAGGTACCAGAGTCTAACCCGTAGTCAGGGTTACCGGGTAAAACAAAACACAACAGACCAATAAATAAATCTTTTTGGGAATTAGGGACACATGGAATTAATCAGCACAAAAAGCAAAGTCACCTGACTTTCCCTCCTGTGACGGCCACACACCCCCCACACGGTCATGCTCGCTTTGTTTGTGGGTCTGGTTGCAAGCCCATTTCCCCACAGCTGATGATGTAGCTGTCCTTCAGCCAAATGCAGTTCAGACGAGCATCACAGCTGCAGGCTGGAGGCAGCTTACTGTGGTTTCACACTTCCATCTGCTCGCACCCCATGGCCCTGCACAGACAGCTAAGCTATAGGTCCAGGCCTGAAGAAGCATCACCACACAGGCTCAGTCTCCAGGGATCCACATTCTCTAGTAATGCCCATTGCAGCTGAAATAAAACAATGTCTACATCTTTCCTCTGTTTTGCATGTTTGTGCACTACTCTAATGAGGTGCATGCTGGGACACGCATGAACAATGATAGAGCCCTCCGCGGGTTCCCAAGGAACCCCTTCGACCAATCACGAGGCTTCTTTCCCACAGCCATAGCCTTAATGCCAGAGTCCCTTGTGCCATACAGAACAGGCTGGAAATCAGGAGTCGCCTGAACAGTGTTAAAGGTGTATTTACGGCCTGCACGTCTGGGAATTTAAAGGCATGTTAACACAGGGAGTGAAAGGTATAGCGGGTTCGCGGCTTACAGTTCACCAGGTTGAATTCTCACAACTGGCCCACTGCCACAGGAAGCCTGTCCTTACAGACGTCAGGGTTTATATAGTAGGCTCTAGAAACATCTGGAAAAGGATGGAAAACTAAAACACATGGTGGGCTGAGGGATAAATACAACAATGCAGAGTCAAGTTATCCAGATATAACTGAGATCCAGTCCTCAACCCTAAACCCAACCGTAACCACGGCAATTTAGGTGTATCTCAGGAGCACTTCAGATGTCTGATAAAAAGCTTTGAGAAGAGTCATTTCCATTCACACATATGGAATGAGAAGGAGGATTTTTTAAAAGCAAAGTCAATTGTTTCCTGTGCAGGAAGGATGACAACCTATTAATCTTGTGTATGTGATCGCTTCCTATGCTCACTCCCTGTGACCCCCATAACCTGTGCCTTTGAAGTCCCTGCACTAAATCACCTTCCAGGCCCTTCACCCATCACGCTTAAAAGACAGAAGGGAACTGACAGTACATAGCCCCCATCGAAGAACAAAAAGAGACACTCAGCCATGGAGGAAACCCAATCCAAATTGGGAGCAGATGTTTCAGAGCCTGAAATGTCAGGTCCTTAACTGTAACCCAGAGAGCTGCGACCTACACCCCAGTACGGTAGGTCTCTGTACCGGAATACAGAAGAGATCTGGCTGTTGTGAGTAACAGGAAAATATCAGGGGTAAAAAACTGCAATAACTAGGAAAGAAACCAACAGCTATACTTTTGAAAATAAAGCACTGCTTCTTGAACAAATTCAGCTGCACATATCTGCCGTTTGATTTTTCTCCGTGTATGTTTGTATCTCTACAGGGGGGTCAACCACATCTGTCATTATTTGGGTCTTTACGATTTACCGTACCGTAGCCCCGCACTGTCCTAAATGGGAGGATGAAAGCATCTCTCAGCTGCATTTTTAACGTCAGGCAATGACAAAGCCTGTCATTAAATATCTAGCTAAACAAGTGTTAAAGCACATTTTTAACGATAAACACTTTATTCAATCCAGGGATCTGCTGAACAGCTTAATAATAACGAAACACAGTGGCATTATATCGGACACGGCCTGAGATGGCCAGTGACTCTGCTCGAAAAGAGGGAGGGGCTCACCAGCTTGGTTTGTTGTTATTGTGACTGCTGCGTATTGCCGCTGGGTGGGCGCCAGCATGGAAACGCCATTGAGGGCCTCAATCTCAAAGGTGTAGTTGGTGTGGGCCAGCAGGTCGGCCACGGTGACCGTGGTGTTACTGAGGCCCGTGGGGCGCGGCAGGAAGCGGACGGCCCCCCTGCAGGGCTCGCACTGCTGCTGGCCCCGCCCACACCGTTTGCAGACCACGTTGAAGGTCACGTCCTTCCTCCCTCCGGTGTCCGTGGGCCAGCTCCAGTCCAGGATAACCGAGGTCTCATTGATAATGGAGATGACATTCCGGGGTGCCGAGGGCGGCCCTGCAGATACAGCAGACGTTTATCAAAAACTGGGTCACAACATGACTTGGTGAGTCCGCGTTTCCCTTACGAGGGTCTTCACATGCTACACCCACGGGACCAGAAAGTAAGGGCTAAAAAAGACAGAATTAACCTAAATAAAGACACCAGATCCAGCTAGAAAAGCCAGTGCAAAAATACACATGATTTTTCTTTTTTGGCAAATTATCACTAAAAACACACATTAAAAACAAAACGTCTCCTTATAAAATAAAAGCCTGACCTCTGTCCTTCTACAATAGCTGTGATTTGAGAAGCGTGAGCCAGAAAAGCCATCAGGTGCCACAGCAATTAGTCAGTGTTAAGAATTGACAAGGGAAAACATGTCCCCCTGAACTGGAGCTTGTAGGATTGCTCTGTGCTTTGATCTGAAGCTGTAAAGACCTGTGTTTGACAGATACAAATGGTGGCTTTTGCTTTAGAACTTGACTCAGGGCTTAATCCCAACATTTCTTAAACCATTTCCCTTTCCCTCCACAGACCAAGAAGAGATGATATCAAATTTATCCGGCAAATCACCTGTAGGGATGTTCTTTCGCCTCTCAGACACAATAAGCTGCCTGTGAGTGTAATAAAAGAGTCCACATCTGCTTTGGTACAAAGTATAAGCTCTGTACAGACACAGTTATCCCCCCCCCCCCCCCACATCTTTTGTGTATCTTCTGTTCTTGGGAATGTAGAATTATCACTTAACGGCAGTAAGGTAAAAATGTTGGTCTTGAAGTACAACAATGTGAAAGCAACGAGTTAACCAAGTGGGTGCAATGAAACTGCAACGTGAGAAGAAATTACAGTGTACACCCTTGAGGCAGCTGTCTCTGAAAACTGAGTGAAATCTCAGAAAGCAGCACAGGGACACCAATTTCCCACAATCCTCAGATCAGGTTTGACGTCAGAAAATGGAATGTTTTTACAATTAAAATACCTTTTTAATGTTTCCAGAATGAAATGCCACTGTTACAATCATGCACAGGACCAAAAAAAGCAGAGGCTCACCGTTGTTTAAGAAGGTAATTTCGTGTGGAAAAGTACAACATAAAAAACAACGTCTCAGCCCATTTCATTTAGATTTACATATCCCCCACAATCCACTGCAGAGCAGCGCCCAGTCACACAGCTGTCAGGAAGTGGGCTATAACCATTACGGTGAGAAACCAGGACCCAGATTCATCCCTCTGTACATCTGCTTAATGGTATTTGACACTTTATGGACTGCCAATGAAAATCCTTTTCAGAACCATGTGATCCACAACGATTCTAAGCCACAAACAAAGTCTAAATACACAACGCTTGGAGGATGGAGATTATACCTGATTGCACATCTCAACTGATGTATATCTAATTACTTTAACAATAGACAAATGATTAATTAAATGCTGCAGCAGCACCACAATTTCACTGATATAGTTGTATTACAACTAAAATATCTAACGGATTAATCTACATGCTGCTTATTAATATTTCTTATGAGCAATTACTTAAAATAATTTAATATTAAATTGTTAAAAGAAGGGCATTTGAGTGAGATATTAAATAAGTACAGCTTTAACACAAATAGTGTTACAAGATGGTTACAGGGGTTCTGTGAGTCTCAGCGTGGAAGATTACTACATTCCAAAGAGATCCATAAATTTGCTTGCTGGCACATTTTTCCCATGTTCATACCAGCACTGTGAATGAAACAAAGCTGGCCGAGAAAATAAAGAGAGAATAAGAACGGTGAAAAGGGGAGAGATGACATCTAAACTCTGAGAAAAGGACAAATGGGGAAAAAATTATAGACTTAAGGGCGAAAAATGGGTTACAAGGACTCATTTCACACTGATAAACATTCCTCACAAAACTGCTTTAAGCCTAACAAATCACATTTTTCAGCTGCACAGGAAGGCAAATTCGTGTGACATACTTTTGGCCTTGCTGTGCTAGCTTCAGACTAGGATGAAAAATATCCTATCATATAACATATCACATATCGTATCCTTAAAAGGTAACGCTTATATTTGCATTGCAAACATGAAGGGGCTTAGACATACTTTTAAATATCTTGTCCCACAGGACCAATCAACCCTTAGTAATTTAATATCATATTTCATTAATAAATGCTCACTTGAACTGCCCTAGTCATGGTTCAGCCAGACATCCAGGCCATTCTACAAGAATCTGGAAACAATAAGACAAAAATGCCTGAAAAATGAAACCACAGAAGAAATCCATATGCACCCATCTACGCCATGGACACTTAATGCAAACAGACGGGCACGGACCTTTATTTATAGGTGAGCCAGCAGTACGTCTGAGATCCGTGCCGGCTCTGTCGCATTAGGAGATGGGCCTGCTGGGGCGCCCCTTAATTGGTTTGTTTTATATATTTCGAGATGCTCTGAATACAGACACACTGCATGACCCCCATATGACCTTGTCTTGTTCTGAACTCTTTCTCTGTGTCCGTGACTGACGTTCTCTTAACACCTCCCAATTAAACAGCCTATCTGAGAAGCTCTGGGCGTGTTTCATCTTTAAGAGCTAGCGGGCCACCAGCTCATCCTGCGAAATGCCGTCAAGATAAGACTCGCACCTTCTGCCCCAGGACCTCGGGCGGCATTTCCGATTCATATTCAGACGAGCAGCTGCTTCTTACTCCACATCCAACAGATGCAGCAATTAGCCGGATTCCTTCGAGGATGTATTTAGTCAGATCTATTAGCACGCCAGCTATTGAAAAGCATTATGATGAAGTTACTTTGCGAGCTGATGACTTTCTTTTAATTAAGATGCTATTTCTGATTGCAGAAGCAGTTGTTAGATTCAGCACAATGCGTTTGTAATACACTGCAAAGTGGAAATAGGTGCTGATCTTCATGGCCCTTTTAGAAGTCCATACTGTGTGTCTTGCACACATGTAATTGGCCTCAGATTCATCATGGTTTTCAGTTTCATTCACTAAATCACTGCTAATAGCCAGAGCATAATTTATAAACAGTACGTCTTTGACTGTTTGGAAATTTGCTCAGGAATCTGCCTGCCACATGTATTTTCTGCAAAAAGAGTCTAGTAAAGTTATAAAAGATCTCTGACTGAAGCTCAAAAACTCTGAAAACAGACCATAATACAGGCAGTCCCCAGGTTACGAACGAGATCCATTCCCATAGCCTTAAAGTGGAATTTGCAGGTAAGTCGGAACAATAATAATACAGTGAAAATGAAAACAATACAGTCGGCCCCATCTGCACTGCAACTTTCCTCATTGTGGTTACATATATTGCAGGGTCTGCATAAGAAATTAAATGGGAATTTTTTGGGAGTTATTAGGAGTCTAACAAACACTGTAATTTTTCTTGTTCAACACTATTAAACATTAAAAATACCACTAAAGCATTTCAAATGAATTGATTATACTAGCACTATTAGTTAATGTACATAAGGAAATCGAAACAGCAAGGAATATTTACATTATATAGTAAGTTATTTATCATGACTTCTTTGATCAGAATTAGCTGTATTGAGTGATTTTTCCATGCAGGACACCTACGGGAACAAGCCATCGAGGCGGGGTCGTCTTCAGAGCGGAAGTAGTTCCTGTCACACACGCAGTAGACGGACCCCTCCAGGTATGTGTGACTGTTGGGGGGACACTTGGAGCACTTCATGTTGCCAGAAGAAGACTTGTAGAAGCCCGGCCTGCAAGCTGCAAGAAAGACGTGAAGAAGGAGAGCTTAACGAAGAGCTTAATGAAGAAGTACTAACATCTAGCAGAGCTACACAAGAACCTGGCATTCTAGCTACATCAAAACTACTAACCAGGCACCAAAGTAAAAGTCTACATCAAACAGGAGGGCAATATGTGTTCCACTGAAATGATCAGAAAACCCAAAGTCTATCTTAAGACAGCTGAGCTGAATTCAGACCGGCAAATAGAAATAGTTAAGTCAGCAAGCACTTCAGTCGAAACCTGATGAAGCAAAAACAGAAATCAGAATTTCCTAAATTATTCAGAAACAAGTAGCCACCACTTACAATCAAAAGACGATCTAGCAACACAACAAACAGGCGTTGGCAGATCTGTAAGTGTGACATCGCTTTTAGTGCCTATTAGGAAAGACTGACTTACAATGATTATCCAGCAAGGCCAAGGAAAATATTCTAGTGTCTGTGCAAAATAAGAGGAATCAGGTTCAAACGAACATCCACTCTGCAGGGGTTTTCATAGTCGTACAAACACAAACTACTCTTAGAAGTGAGGGCCATAGCAAATCAAATCTGATGCACCATTTCCGTGGCAGGCTAACCATCAGCTGACCAGGATGAAATAATCACACAGCTTACTGGGATTCCACTGTAAGTCCTTCCTGTCCAAGATCACAAACATATACATGATCTTCCACATTTATTATTCTACATTTTAACTATCACTATCAAATCCACAATCTGTACATGGTACTGTGACGACATGGACTAAGTGTGAAATGCTGAAAGGCCGTTATTGAGGTGTGGATGGAGACATCAAGGCTGATTCCCTGAGACCAGGCTGTGAGGACCAGCCCACACCTTATACCACTCATTTCATGTTGCCACAATGTCAGTATCATAAAGATGTTACTCAGTCTGCTTTCAAACTTCAAACCTCAGATGGGTGACTGTCAACAACGTCACTCTGGACAAGAAACTTTTCACAAAATACCTAATCCACTCTGCGCAAGCGACTTCTGAAACTGAGCATCGCTGTGTAAACTCAGCCGGCGTCTATCTTTGTGCAGAACAACAATCCTTTGTCAATCGATATCAGAGTATGTCACAACACCAAGTAGCACAAGGGTGGACAAATTTACTGCATCATCTCCCACACTCACAGACTGATACAGCCAATACCTTCATTCAGCCTAATTGCCTGTGTAACCCGATCGGGTGGTTCACTCAGTGGGGGTGTGTAGCCTGATCAAGGGCCAGGTTACAGCATATGTCTGAAACAAGTGCAAAATCTACCTTAGAAAATGCCGTTTCTCTCCATATGCAATGTATTAAACAACAACGCTAATCATTTAATTGTTTCAATATCTTATTGAACAATAAATACAAAATATTAATAGAAAATACAAAATACACAATAAAATATATTGTTTTATTAACTTGCTTAGAAGACACTTGCACAGTAGTCATTTTTTAACTTTGTATCAATATTTCACAAAATAGTCCTGATAATAATAATAAAGCTTTACTATACAGCAGAAGATGACCAGGCAATGGAGCCTGATTTTTTATTTTATTTAAAAAAAAAAAAAAAACGCAAATCCAATTACACCAGTCAAACTTATGTCCCATTTATCTGTTTTGTCTTCATTCCCTGTAATGTTCCAGAAATACATTCATGCACTGCGCCTGCTAAACACTGAATTTTCCATTTCAAAGGCATAATTTTGTGGTGTTTTAAGAACTTTAATTGGAGAATTCAAGTTGAAAAGTAAACCTTCTCATTGGATGAAGGACACTTAAACTTTAGTCTTTTATCCTTAAATGATCCCTAAAGCTACCAGAATCTAAATGGTTACACTGGATCAAATTCTATAGGATATTTATAACACTACCCTGAAAAGCATAGTTATATATTTTGACACTCAATGCCATTCAGTCCTCAACCAAGAAGGGACCCAGATGAACTAAAATGTTGCTGCTTATGTATTTCGTTTAGCAAGAAGGATCCAAAAACACTCCAAATGTAAATTCTCCAATGTAAAAAAAGTTATCACTCCAACTCTGGATACGCAACCTTAAGAAGATAAATGCTTGCTGAGCGGTACTTGAATGGTACTTGTATAGCAGGACTCGTATGGTACTTGTAGAGCAGTACTTGTGTCTCACATGCTTGTGTCTCACAGTGCCCTGAAAGTTTTGGTTATTCCTCCATGGAGGACCTCGTCATCTAAGTGAAATACAAACTTCTCATTCCAAGTTTTGCTTAACTTGAAAATCAATAGTAATTAGGTCAGGATTATGTCAATCCAAAAACGTGTTCTTCAACTAATTGCCGTTTTTCAGCCATTCTGATGCAGGCTTCCAAAAGGCCTTGTCTTGTTGTGTGACCTGCTGCTCCTCCGCTTCAGCTGATGGACAGATTACCTGACATTTTCCTCGGGAAATCTCTGGTGCAGAGCATTCCTTCATGCTTGACCACTGGTTTATTCCTTTTTTCGATTTTTGTCAGAAATAACAAGGCCCCATGATGTCCAAAGTTAACTTGGCTCGTCTATTTTTCAAGAAATTCCTGGAATCATCCAGAAAGTTTTTTTTAGCAACTTTTCGATACACATTTATATTTTTCTTAATAAACACTGGTTTTCATCTCACAACTCCGTCATGCATCCCGATTTCTCAGACTGTCTTTATGATGGTGACGTCGCGAACACCGATATTTTCCATTATTTTCAGGGACCTGCAGACTCCTGCAGGTCAATTTTAAGTTTTGCTCTCGGAGGGATTTTGGCAGAATAACCACTTCGGAGAAGAACCACTGCTGTCTTAAACTTTCTCTGGTTTAACATTATGGCTCTGAGTGTGATTAGTGGAACTACGGACCCTTAGAAATTTCTATCTGATCGTTTACAGAGAGATATCAGGATATTTTTGTACAATCGTAAGTAATTTCTTTTGATTGTTACATAATGTGCCACTGGAAGATATTTCCTGAAGATTTCATTCCAACGGTAAAAAGTGACCCAGATCAGTAATGTCACACAGCTGGCTGAAATTATTCATGATTATTTACAAAATATTTAAATATCTGAGTTTAATCAGCCCATTGTCGGGGCAGAAGTGCTTGAGAGTCAGTCACACCTGAATATTACACCTTAAATTAATGAAAGAATCACAAAATTATAATATTCCCATTATTTATTTGTATATTATTAGAATCTAAAAAAATATCATTGTTCATATTCACAATGTAAAAAAACAGTGAGAGCAAGGATGCACTCATATCTGTCTCACATGCTAAACTGTCACCTACATTTTGACCTGTGAAACAAATGTGGAAGATACGGTTTTGACTGGAAAAGAGTTACAATAAAAACCAGGTGAAATGTAGGGACTCTGGAAAGATATTGATCTTCAAATGGTATTTTTCCGGAGAATATGCAGCATGAATTTCAATGAGGTGATAAAGTCTATCAAGTGTCAGCAGCTATTTTTTTTATCATCTTTATTTGAAACAGATGAAGCATTTGGGCTGAGAAAGATTCACTTCCCAGAGTTATAGGGCTTTGAAGCTACATGAGAGCTAAAGAAATATTTTCAGTATCACAGAACAGTTAGTATTCAACTAATCAAACAAATGGCCAAGCTGAGCCACTTATATAATTTGTCATTCAAACACGCGTATTGGCCGGGACGCAAACAGACTCATTTACTACAGGCACTCCAAGACACTCCAAGTCTCCGGAGGCCAAAAGCACTTAAGAGTTTTTTTGAGAGCAGATAAGTGACTTATGAAAGCCTCTCTTATTTCTGTGGGTGCTCATCCGTACCAGGTGCGGAAGGAGGGCACCAAATTGTACATCAACCTGTAAACGACTGGCGCCACTTGTACGCTCAACGACCGCACCATCATCAACAATGCAGTCAAGCAGAGGGCCAGGTCAGTACAAAGAGCCAGAATGGCACCCACTGGCACTGATTAATCCAGCAGTCCCTCGTTCTCCTTTATAAGGATCACTCCTTTTCACAGTGATGTCCATCACTAGGATTGGGTGATACAAACAATATATCGACTTGGTGAGACTGTTGATATGAAGGGGCGGCACAGTGGTGCAGTGGTTGGCACTTATACCTCTGCGACCCAGGTTTGAGTCTCCGCCTGAGTTCCATGTGTGAGGCGTTTACATGTTCTCCCCGTGTCATCGTGGGGTTTCCTTTGGGTGCTCTGGTTTCCCCCCCACGGTCCAAAAAACACGCTTAGCCTCTGGGATATGCTCTGGACCCCCCATGTCCCTGAGCTGGATAAGCAGCTTCAGAAAATGGACGGATGGCAGTTGATATGGAACATTGCTTGATAGCGTAGCCTATCACGTCACAGAAATAAATGCAATTCCAACCAATCACGTGGTACTCTTTCAAGAACTCATAACCCATAACAAACACACAGCAAGGTCGACTGAGTTAGCGGAGCATGCTAATGCTTTGGTAATATCACAGAAGAGATGAACGAGGAAACTTTGGTGGTTAGGGAAACAACATCTCAGTTACTGCAGCATCTTTCTAATGTGGATAAACAAGGCAAAAAGACTTCAGCGGAGTGGTGATACTAGGCTTGGAAGGTATCTAATCTTCCATACCA
Source organism: Hippopotamyrus pictus (assembly GCA_026781145.1). NCBI lineage: Eukaryota > Metazoa > Chordata > Actinopteri > Osteoglossiformes > Mormyridae > Hippopotamyrus > Hippopotamyrus pictus. The sequence goes on from JAODLC010000103.1 coordinate 1,187,380, forward strand.
TCATAACGTGCAGACAATACACTGCGGTATACGCTATTTTGGCAGTATTTAAAAAAGAAAACCTATTGCAGAATTTTACAATAATATTTGCCGATCTGGTGGGGGGGTATGATTAAATTCAAAAGTACCATGGTGTAGGGTATTACCATAATACCAGTCAAGCCTAGGCAGTACTTTGTCAGTTTAAAGTCTGACACCCAGTGGACTGGTGATGTAGACTGGAAACTGCCAAAGCCTTGCACCAGTGTTCATGTTCTGAGTCTGTTTAGGGGGAATCCTAAGTTGAACCTTAAAGTAAAGAATGAATTATTTTTATTACATTGTAATAATAGCGATTTCGCCTGATGTGAAAAAAAAAAAAACACACATGATTATTTTTATGACAAAATATTTTGCCATATCGCCCAGCCCTATCTATCATTAAGTTTTCGTCCATAAACTGAGAAGAAAAAAATGAATGAACAGAAGCACATCCTAGTGTTCTTCAGCTAGCATGAGCCTTTTACCCGCCCAGCTTAGGAGGTCAACTCTTCTGTTTTTGTCTTCCAACACAACAAGTAAAGCTAGATGAAAGGCTCACTGGGAACTGTTAACTTGTGGCCTTGTACGGATCTCCAGACCTGTCCTCCCATGCTACCGCATTGGTTTACACAATGCAGTCACTGTGTTGCACTGTCTCCCCCTGGCCTTGCACTGGGTGCTTTGGTATTTAAATCAGTCCTGAATCAGATAGTTTAATTAGTCTTTGGAGAGCTGCAGAGCGATTTTTAAAGTGCAGATCCAAACCCGAAGGACCTCACTGAAGTCAGCGAAATCCACTCGATTTCTGCTGCATACTTACAAGCACAAACATCAATCCATAAGAGAAGAAATCGACACTAATCAGAGTTTGCTGGCTACTAGAATATTGTGCCTCAGTTACACACATTTATTTCATTCCTTTAGATGTTTACAAAGGACTTTATGCAGTGTAAACAAAAATTAAAGATTTTCTTTAGCAGTATTTACACTTACTCTGTCAATGTGGCGCTAATAATGTTATAATGACAGCCCACTGAAGCTTTGTAAGAAAGGAAATATAGATTATTTATTACAAATTGTACCGTGACCATTTCTAAATGAAGAACTTTTGTAGCTATGATGTAGAATTGTTGATGTCTAAGACAATGAAAATTAAGAGTCTCCGGCCTCATTTATTACCATCTACATGGTATGCAAAAAACAGTCATGTGATGCAGGCGAGGTGACACAATGTCACACCAAAGAGACCCCTTAGGCAGAAGGAGACTTCCCTGTTTTCAGACAGGAAAAGACCCCTCCCTTGGATTCTGTGGCCAGTGTGGGTGGTTGTGTTGCTGCACTGGGGCGTCTCTCATTGAAAAGATGCAGTAACAAAGATGACTTCATGGATAAATCCTGCAGGCCACAATGTAGGGAACCTCACTCTGAGTTCACCAAAAGGCTACCACACACCCCCTCCAGCAAATTTATTAGTCTTTCATTGTGAATCAAGACGGAATGGAAATGAATTTATTCAAACTTTCAAAGGCCAGTTGGAAGAAGTGCAGAGTTGCTTAATTGGTGCTTCCCGGGTAAAACTTCATACAAAGGGATCTGCAAGTGGCCTCAGGTGAAGCTCTGCTTCAGGGGCTTGTTGGTGGGAGGCTTTGAGACCATTGAGTCTTCTAGGCTGTTTAATGGTGTGGTAGCTGTCCAACAGAAAGGTTCATTCAATAGGTATCCAAGCTGGCTACAGCATTTCCTTAAAAAAATTATCTGCTTTTAATTGTTACTGTCGTGTATTGTCTGGTGCATTGCGGGCAGAGGCACAGGCTGACACCAACGCTGGGGGGCCACACACTGTGTGCAAGCAGGGGGGCCTGAACTCTAAACAGGTTACGGCAGCCGGAGTCCCTGCTGGCAGGAATGGGCACCTAATACCTTCCTGGGGCGCTCGGTGGCCCAGCGTTCAGACGGAGGCCCTGGCGGAGGACAGCTGGGCTTGGCCGCTTTGGAGGATACGGTTCCATTGTTGCCTCCTGCTCCTATGTCGAAAACTGACTGAGCCGTTTCCTCGGGGCGACGTTTCGCTTAAACTCCACGGAAATATCTCAAAAAGCCCCTGCAATGCCCACGTAATATTGTTGAAAAAGGAAAAGGTAAGAACAGCTGCGAAAGAAGAAAGTGTATTAGCATAATTTTCAATGCCAGGCGGAATGTGAGTCCCTCTTCCCGTTTTCTCAGGCTTCTGCTCCTCCCCGGTGCCATTGTGTGAATCGCTCTGGTTTTACACCGAGGGAACACAATGACAGCAGATTTGGCCACCACCTAATCCCCCATTGTGGCAGGTTTACAGTCCCCCCATTCTCTGCCAGTAGGGCCCGATCCATTTCTAGGGAGGCTGGTGGACCACACGGATTCCTCGGTGGCTGATAAATCTATCACGCTGACAAAGGAAGCGGGGGTCGGCCAAGGGTCCAGGGATTATGCTGGCTGCTTTAAAGCATGCCGACTGTCAGCCGCAGGCATGACTGATAACGGACGTATTATTTTCTGAAAAGAACGCGGGTGAAGACCGGCAATAAAACAATCCTGATCCGAGAGCCACGCCTCAGGGTATTGTAGAGGACGTTCGCCTCCGTATCAGGCATGATAACCACGCTTTTCACACGGCTGTGGACATGAACGTCCATCCGTCTATGAACAAAGGACTATCTCTCATTGTATCAGCATGTGGGAACGGGCCCAGTTCTGCTTGGCCACGTGTGTATCCGTGGACAAAGATGATAACACGGAATCCAGCAGACGGATTTACTTTTTTTTCCAGAGAGTGTATTCCCATTAACCCGGAAGATTCTCATCATTCATAAAGTCTTACATGTACCAATCATTCAGTCCACATACATACATGTGCGTGAGTTCCTCTACACCTTTGACAGCCCGCCAAGTGTACAAGTGTGTTAGTAACTATACTAGCTGGGGTTAGTTTGCCTGTGGCACGTTCTCCAGTGCATATGTGTTTACAGGCGTCCTTGAGGGCATCTCACAAGGCTACATGAAGGTGCTTCTCAGCAGATGCTCCTCAGCACACCATCCAACCAGCAACCTCCGTGTCTATAGAACAAGAGTGAGGAGGAAAACATCGGAACAGGTCAAACGAGAGAGTGCCACTAAAAAAATAACACTTTGACCTTTGCCTCCTTTTCTTCTCCGGGACACTGCTGGGTCAGAAATGCATTTAAACTCCTTCGTCTCCTCAATGATCTCCTGCCTCAATGATTATCGCCAAGTTGCACTCAAGCCAGTCATCATAAAGTGCTTTGGCAGGCTGGTCATGGGGTGCATGAACACTGCACTGCCAGCCTCACACTGCGCTCTCCACTTCGCCCATAGTCCGAAGCGTCCCACCGAAGATGGCATATTCTTTCCTCTACACCTGCACCCGATCCCACCTGAATAAGATCTGCTGCTTGTACGTTGCACTGTGGTCCTGGGGGAATATTATTTCATACCACCGTAGACCTGTATATGGATGGTTTGTCAAAGAAGCCCACTTGACTTGACTTGAACTTTATCCACTTTAGAATAAGCAAAGATCTCTAAGCTCTTCCAGCTCTGCATTTTAATCAGGCTTTAATAAAGAACCTTAAAACCAAGGGAATTCACAGCCATTACACTTTCATACTCTGAATAATTCCAGTTCCACTGGACAAATTCTTGCTGAACTTTGCTAAAGTGTATTATAAGAGATTTGTGCCTAATCTGCCATTAAACTGCATGAATCTGCATGGTCTCAAAATCGCTGCAGGCCGTCGTGACCCAAGAATGTTTTACGATTTCCCCAAAGCCCCAAAAGCAAGGCAAAACCGTGCTCAGGGTGAAGGCAAGGCAGGGTTTAAAAACAGAAGAGGTTTGTAATTTTGGGATGTTCCCTGCTGCTTCCAGCTCCTTTTTGTGAGCCGACAAGGGGCAGAGAGGCGGAGGAGGGCTGGACTCGTGGGCTACGTCTCCTGTTCCCTTGGAAGTGACTTGCAGCCTCCGTGCCCGCAGATACCTCCGTTAACAATGCCCTGCTGCCGTTAATTGGATTAATTAGCTTGTTATTGCCTTATAGAGGGTCAGAGGGGGAGGAGTTTTGGTGGGATGGGTGTGGGACATGGAGGCATAAGTGTGTATTTTTTTCTTTTACTTTAGAGGGCTTTAGAGGTTTGCTTGACTCTGCATTTCCCCATTCTGAGATGTAATTTTGGGGTAATAAAGTTCCTCTGTTTATAGGAGCCCCGCTGTGACCAACGCCGACCACGGCCCTCTAAATCTTCTGAAGCAGACTGTGAATGCCAAAGGTGCAGACGTGTGTGCTTCTCTAAGCCGGGGGGGGGGTGAAGCCTGACTTTTCACACACTCTGCTAACCCAGCCTTGAAATGCGGCTCATGACAATTATCACAGTTGTTACTCCAGTCAGTGGGACAATGACTGAGCGGAAAGGGCAGGCGACAGCTCGCCACCCCCCCAGATGGATGCCTCACCTCCTCTCCTCCTCAGGCCTGTTCCGCATGGCTTCCCTGTCCTGCACTCCCACTGACAGGCACTACTGATTATGCCACCAGCCCTGACTCCTGCTCACTCCCCTAACCCCACCAGCCCTGACTCCTGCTCACTCCCCTAACCCCACCAGCCCTGACTCCTGCTCACTCCCCTAACCCCACCAGCCCTGACTCCTGCTCACTCCCCATACAGCTTCCGTATCTCCGTTACGGGACCTCAGCTACTCGCAAAGCTGGGCCTACGTTTACATTTAATTTATTTTAGCAGATGCTTGTGGGCAAAGCAACACACCTTTTTTTTCCAAAAGCAGTGGGGATGAGGCCTTGTTCAAGGGCCCAGCAATGAAATCACTCTGATTTCAACTGACTCCGATCACACACAGAAGAACGGCACAACACACTGAACGTAGAATGATGGTTAGACGTTTGTTCCTAAGCAGGAATCTGTGATCTAGTTCAAATCTACCTAAACCTTTCCTAATCTGTACAAACAGGCACCAGGAATAGATCTAATTAATATTGGCTGAATGTCTGAAAATCACTGTATGAACTTATTTAAATCGAAAAATTGTACTTGGTCATAAATTTGCCACAATGGGAAATAAAATGTGGGCGATTTTCACCAGAAGCATGCTGTTCTGTGCAGGTTCAGTTTGCTGCAACACAGTGCAACAAATGATGTGGCTGCGGGGAACAGGGAAATGCAAGCAGATTATTTCATAAGCAGCGCTGTCGTTTCATTAGCATTCGGTGGGGAGGTTTCCACATCCCTGGCTGGTCCCTTTCTCTCGATTATGGCTTACAGTCACTCCGGCTGATGAATGAATCTGAATGCATGTCCTAACGTGTATGGGAAGGAGAGGATCATGACAGTGTTAACTGGGAAAAGCAATGCTCCCAGTGGAACCCGGTTAATGCTCAGGACTGGTTTTGAAAAGCCCCCACTGGATAACAGACAGAAGATAGGCAATCGGTGTCCCTTCCTTCTCTTCACCCCCCCAGAGCACTGGAGT
>JAODLC010000103.1:1208315-1231473 GCA_026781145.1 Hippopotamyrus pictus
AAATGCAGTAAGTGTTTATAGCAGTTTACAGGGAATTGTTCGACAGCCCTGCTGTAACAGCAAGTGCACTACAAAGAAACAGAAATGGAGACAAAGAGAGACAAAGGAGGAGACTTTACCTTGGCAGGAGAACGTGCGCTCCTCATAGCCGATATCGCACAGGCACTGCCCAATCGGCACCAGCCACTCCCCCTCGGTGCTGCAGTACATCTTGGGAGTCTCCTCCTCCTTGGAGTTATTCACACAGGATCCTTGCACCTCCACCAGCGACTGGGAGTCTGTTGGTACCGTGTCGGGGAAGACAGCCAGGTTCCTAACCATCGTGGGGCATTTTTTGAAGTATACTCGCACTGACACCAAGGCCACACAGGCTCCCAGGTCCTGGAAGGCCAGGTAGAAGCCCTTCCTGGTGATGGGTCCCACCTCCCGCACCTCCGTGTTGAGCTTGAGGATGCGGTCGCCCAGGTCCGTTTGCGTGAAGCTCTCGTCAGCTGCGATGGTGTCAATTTTGGAAAACTGGTGCTCCCTGAACTTGGCCCCCTGATCCTCATCTGTCTCCAGGTAGTAGAGGTTGAAGGTCTCCTTACAGGTGCCCAGGACCAGGGGGATGCTGTTACAGTCCCTCAAGGTGAACTTGAGCTCCACATAGATTTTCTGGGCTGAGTTTCTTGGGATCCATGTGGTCCTCAGCCAGTTGTTCTGGCTATACTCCATGATGTTGCACACCTGGAAGGTGTGGATGGGTGTGTAATGCTCATCAACCCCACTGATCTCTTCCCACTGGGACCAAAAAGAGAAACATTTATTCATCCAGTCATTTGCAGCTTCCTAAGGATGTGACAATGTATTGTATAGACACCAAAGTACCAAATATTACTGAGTATTGATGAATCAGATCATTATTTACAGAGTACAACATGATCCTGCTGATCCATAAAATGCAGGGTTTTTGGGAAATGTAACAAGCTTTGATTTCATTTCAAGAAAAGAGATATTTTTTAATACGCAGTGATTCTCCAAAAGCATGACATGCAAAATTAAGACATTTTAGCTGCAGTCATCCGGGAAACACTCAATCTTGTTACATTTTTTAGAGATATTGCTTTTTTTTATTATTTTTTTGTAACCTTCACTGTGACTCTTTTGAAAATGCACTAATCAGCAGCTTTGCCACACATAACGTTACATGGTTAGAAGACAGATCATACGAGGCAGTAGTGGCACTGCATTCAATGTCATCAGAGAGATTTTGGGTTATAAATATGGCCCAAAAACTCGATGATGTAAACAGCCGCACTCCTGTTTTTCAGTGAACAGCTCTGGACTCCAGCCTCCGGAGTTCCTGCAGCATATAAAAGCGGTGAAGGGATCTCAGTCTCTCCCTCTTCAATGTGCCATGTCGACATATATACAAATCTGCTTGTTTGGATGTAATTTCAGGATAATTAAACACCCAGCGAAGAGGCCTCTTTCTGAACTGGCGAGATTCTTCTATCTCTGTTCCATAAAAAATGTCAGCAGTTTGCAATAACAACCAGAAACAACCATGGCACCTGATTCTGATGATCATCACGAAATGTAATTATTCTTAATAATCCATCATTGTGTGTTTATAGATAAAAAGGGGAAGCAGAATTAGCCGAGGTTAGTAACTAGAGCAGCCGCTCTAACAGACTACATGTTTTTAAAATGATTCCTTTGTTATTAATACTTTCCGTAAGCAGTCCGTGGTGAACCTGAATTTCCTCCACATCCATCACGCTTTCCAGCCCTTCTCACACAGCATAATCTCTGAGTGATTTTTCAATGCTATTGAGGATCTCCTGAGTGAGACGTAGCGGTGGATTTCTCAGAAGCACCACACAGAGCCAGCGAAATGGAGAAGCCTTCCGAGTCTCCCCTGATCGACATCACATTCCCTATGCCTAAGCTCCCCTTCACACGCAAAGGGACTGCCTGGGATAGCACAGCGCTACATGGGCCAGACGACAGACCCGAGCCTCTCCCACAGCATGTCGTATGTTGTATGTCACACCGCCGATGGAAATGATGTGGTCGTGGAGACAAAGGAGGGTCTCTTTAAGGTCCCCGGACCAGTGTTACCATCAACAGCTCCAGCAGCGGGGGGGTGACATCTTCAGCAGAAACCTCCTTTCCACATCTAAGGCTCCGTGGCTCAATGTGCGTGTTTTTTTTCCCCCCCTTTGTATTTTCGAATAAAGTGGGTCACTATTTTCCACCCTTGGATAGGACCCAGCAGTTGGGGCGAAAAGCAATTTTGCTGAAAAGTGATTCTAATTTTCCCATAAGAATGAACAGAAAACCACTTGGAGGAAGACCAAGTCTCACAATGTCACTCGCATATTCCTGTACTTCTTTTTATTTGTTTGCCCCAATTACATATGGAAACTGTTTTGAAAATATTAACATTAAATAAATAAATACATGTCATAAAAATCCGGTTTTGACACTAAGCATGGACTGGTGCTATCCTAGAACTGGCTACGGCTTGCAGTCGTGCGACAAAGAGACATTAAACCCCATTTAAAGGGAAAATGCTCATGCGCTGATACAGATATTCACTCTATGACCTTGATCTTTTTATAATGTAGCATCCCATTTCCTGGCTCCGTCACTGGAAGAATTAAAATATTGACCAACAAAATAAAATGGTGAAGAGATACAGGCACAGAGAAACACCAGCTATGTTATTTTGTAGAATACCACCGCGATACACAATGCTGACATTTAAGATTTAATTCAATTAAATATACAATGTAGCACAGCAACAATCGCCAAATCTAGATATTTAAGTGCAAGTTACATTGATAAATTACTAATACAGCATAATCAATGAGAGATTATTTTCTCCATCTGTGGCAATGCTAACCTTTTGGTGTAAGGTCAGAATTATTGAATTAAAAAAAAAAAAAACGAAAAAAAAGTGTGCTTTGGCATTTGGGAGATTACAATAGGGCCGATAATGTGATTTGGTGAATATCAGCACAATGGTGACCCCTGTATCGTTTTACAGCCGTAATTTCCCAAGCCAATGGAAAACTGCACGCATGCGAACACTGAAATTAGCATTTTGGCAAGCACTGCTGTCTCCTCGTGTACACTTAACGAGAAACCAGGCCAACTAGTAAACACTTTCAGAAAGAAGCCCTTTGGTGAAAGTAGACAATCACAAGAAATGACTGCGCTTCAGAGATATATGCAATGTAAGAATAATCTCTCTCAGAGTCATATTACAGAAAAATAAGTTATATTAATAACATCCTGAGGCTGCATTACGTAAATGAAAGTCGAACAATGTGTTTAGTGTTCATAAGCATTCTCTGCACTGAAATCCAATCCGGCAACTGCTAGGATGAATTTGTTGTCACCTGATGGAATGATTAAAACGTGTGTGTGTGTGTGCAGGGGGTGATGCACTGGTGTAACATAGCAAGAATTTATCTGTCTGGGGGAATCTGAATGGAGCTGGGCTGAATATCAGGGCCAGATACAGTCATGCTGCAAAGGAAGGCACTGAATCGCATGTGGGGCTGAGACAGTAGGATTGTGGTCAAAGTGAAACGTTATGCTCTACAATGACAAAATCAGAACCACACATTCTGAGTCCCATCTATCATTCCCAAGCAATAATCCTTGTTTATAATGGCCTTTCCTTTGGAGCTGGATTGGTTTTCGCTAATTTAATGCTTTTATAGAACAGACACCAACTTAAACCTGCACACCGAATCGTGGGACAATTTTCAGAGTTGCTTCTTCCAGAATTCAGTATGCTGGTTCACTGTCTTATTCCATCTGCAAAAACAAAATCTGAGATTTCCTGCTAACAGCTCTCTCAGGATTAAACAATGTCAATGGATTTGAGACGGGACGCTGTTTTCAGCGAGATGATGATGTTGGTCAGTATTTCAAATTTACAATGAAATGGAAAAAAGTATCACAGCGTTAGATTTGAAATGCTTAATATATTTTAAACATGTTATATTATCTTCATATAAACTATGTGACCCAGACCGGGACAAGTGGTTAGAAGTTTCTTTTAGACGGTGGCTAAAAGTGATGACTGTTCATACAGAAAGAAGCGCTTGTATGTAATATGTTAGTGTTTGATGTATCATGTAACATGTCTGTAGGTTTGGTTCCCATGTATGGGTTTGCATATACAGCTATTGTTGAGGGGGAATGAAGGAGAGAGAAAGAGGGAGAGAGAGAGAGAGAGAGAGAGGGAAAGAGGGAGAGGGAAAGAGGGAGAGAAAGAGAGAGCTTTCAGAACCGTGACGAGAGTTGAGCTGATTGTCCAAAGCTGTTTCGGTAGATAAATAAAAATAAGTTAATTTTAATCCACTGTAACTGCTTTTTATCCATGCCTCTGGAGACCCAAGAGAGTTTTGTTACCAACAAAATACTAAAGTTACATTATCTTCTGTTAATACAGAAGGATGGATGAATGCGTTCCATCCATTTCAAGGAAATCTAAAGACGTATCTAACTGTATTGAAAGCGGGAAGTTGGAAGGTGCGTCAGATGGTCCATTCAAGCTGGGCAAATTGCATTACTGTCAAAAAAAAGATGGATGAAAAAAGTTACTTGGACAGTAAAGTAAAACCATTTCCAAGGGGGAGTCAAATGAGGTCATGCATTGCTGTCTTCACTGTTAATTTAGCTAAAGGCTAATAGACTCTCACACGCTTCCACTTCATTTATACATATATTTCATAATCAACACTTCCTTAATTTTCCAGAGTGTCCAAACTTAGTGCCATATCGTGATGGTACACAGTGGCCGCTGTTAGACCTTCAAGCCAAATATGCAGGCGCTGGCATCCGCGGAGTCTGCGCCGCTCACACAGGGCGGAGCCCAAATCCCAATCGTCACGTTCCAATTATCTCATAATCTCCGGCTCTTTGGGCCGCTCCCTGGAAATGGGAACGAGCACGGGCGGCCTGCTGGGACAGGGGGGGGCGTGTGCGCCTATGTGCGAGCTTCATGGTGCGTATTCAGGGACCGAACGGAGCTCAGTGTGACTATGAGGGGGGCGGGGAGTACAGGGGGGTGGGATAATGAATCCCAGGCTGAGCCAACTGCCGTTCGGAGAGGCTGCCGTACACAGCGCTGCGTGCTTTAAGACGCTGTCTGCACGGGGTACATTCATATTCCCAGCAGTCACGGCAGCGCTGTGTGCTATAAGACGCTGTCTGCACGGGGTACATTCATATTCCCAGCAGTCACGGCAGCGCTGTGGCGACGGGACCGTGCAGGCAGCCCCCAGCGCTTCATTCGCTTCGACCGGTGCGATTAGTCCTCACGTGCAGGGCCAGCCTGGCTAACGCGGCTGGGAGGTCAGGGTAAATGCTTACCGGACCACGGGGCGGTCACAAGTGATTATTAGTAATTTATCTCAGGAGGGTTTGATGTCTTGCCCCCACCCACCTTGACGAAGAACAGAAGAGTTTAACAGGGTCAGGATTAATGATTTGTTTTACTTTCATTGACAGATTCAGGGGGACCATTTTCGCTCTGCTTAAGAAACCGTAATTTGTATACAGGCTTTAGGTATATATTAAGTTATATACCCATAATGCTGAAATAGCCTGAAGGTGGTATGAGGACTCGGTGGGTATCACTGTCACCTCCAGCAGCGGGGGCTTCAGTCCCGCCTCCGCTCTTATGTGCGGCTCTGCATGATCTCCCAGTGAGGCTTGGGTTTCCTCCAGGGCCTCCGGTTTTCGCACACAATCCACAGAGAGATAGTTAGGGTAAGTGGTGTCCCATTCAGCAGGCATATAGGCCCCAGAAATATATAGGCTTCCTGCTCTGGCCGTACTCCTGCTGTGTGCCCTATGCTACTGAGATGCTCTAGGCGCCCCCCCAAACCAAATCTGAAGTGCTTGGAAGATGGATGGATGGATGGATGGACGGATGGATGGATGGAAAAATAGCATAATAGCACTACAGTATATTAAAATAATTTATATAGTATATATTCCCTTTCATAACAAAGTAAATAATTAAAATCACTGGAGATTTTGTTTATAGATCCTAGAAGTATAAACTCAGTAAAGGTAACCCAGAACAAATCGGTGTGTTACCATAAGCAAGTGCCAATGGGTAATTTTAACACTTCATAAAATGTAATAATGATTTAGAGCTATGGTAAGTGCAGGAAAAATGTTTCCGGTAAAATAAACACTTCCATTCAGAAAACCATTTCGTTACATCTCTATGGGAAATGGGAAGTTAATGAAAATGTGTTTGAGGATTTTCCATGATGGATAATGATAATAAATCATTAATATTTTATTTATTTCCAATTTTACATTTTTTGCGTTATTTTCTCCTGTTATTGTCCCAGTTATTTGTGATTTTATTACATTGACGCGTCGAGCGTGAGGCCAGAAGGGGTGATGCTGCCGCAACCACTGAGAGGCGGAGACTTCGAGGAAGTGGGCGGAGCAGAGATGCCCGCGGGGCTGAGCGAGCACGCACCCCCAGAAGGGGGGGTCATTTGGCAGCTCTGCGATACACTCACCCCATGAGACGGGGAGGAAATCCATCCAAGTTCCCCTTGACTTGCTTTTGAATCTAGCAGGTTAACTGTGGAAGAAAAAAAACAAGTCTGAATAAATCGGAGCCCCTGGTTCCTGTACATATTCTGTCCGATTAAGCAACCATGCATAAACAAAGTGCCTCTTCTTTCTGTTAGTAAAACAGGAAATAAATTCTAATAAGGAATTATGCAAGAACACAGAACTATGCTAATTTGGTCGTAGTGCGAGCCACTTACAATAGCTATTTAGGCATGTCTAGCTACTGACAGCTGGTTCAGAAAAGGATACATCTGATGGAATATCCACTTCATGTTTGGAAACAACAGGACAGAGCGGTCAGAATGCACTATTAATGCTTCTACTTCAATGCAGAACACGGATCGCAGCTGAACTTTGAGCCAGTAACTGCAGGCCCAGTATCTGCAGGCCCAGTAACTGCAGACCCAGTAACTGCAGACCCAGTAACTGCAGGCCAATCTAATTTCCATTCCTTATAGAGCAACCGGTGTTGCATGGAAGCACATTATGTTTCTGCATTTCTGGTGTTGATTCATCTCTGATTTTAGAGCTGGACTAATCAGTTCCAATGGCTCTTTCGTGAGTTTCATCATCATATGAATTATATATTAAACAAAGACCTTATCTGGATGTCCTGCTTGTGCTCAGTGCAGTGAGATGTTTATTTGCTACAGGATGCAGCAATATGTACTTTGACAGGGTTCTAAGTGGTACATGGCTCACTTTGTCACCTGCCTGGGGTACATAGCTCATTTTGTCACCTGCCCGGGGTACATAACTCACTTTGTCACCTGCCCGGGGTACATGGCTCACTTTGTCACCTGCCCGGGGTACATGGCTCACTTTGTCACCTGCCCGGGGTACATAGCTGACTTTGTCACCTGCCCGGGGTACATGGCTCACTTTGTCACCTGCCCGGGGTACATAGCTGACTTCGTCACCTGCCCGGGGTACATGGCTCACTTTGTCACCTGCCTGGGGTACATAGCTCACTTTGTCACCTTCTCAGGGTACATAGCTTACTTTGTCACCTGCCCGGGGTACATAGCTCACTTTGTCACCTGCCCGGGGTACATAGCTCACTTTGTCACCTGCCCAGGTACACAAGCTGACTTTGTCAAACACAGTCTGCATGACAGTATGCTTCATTTGGCTTCCCGAGCCCTTTGCCTTGTACACACCTCAGTGTTTGTAATTAGCACACGCCGTTATCAACATTACAGCACGTTGCTTCCATAGTTAGACTCTATTTTTTTCATATCTTTTTTATATTTCAGGATTTTAATTTAGCTTTCAGGATTAAACTGTAAATGATCAACAAATATTTTTTCTTGAGCAAAATCTATTAATTAAAGATTAGTTATAATTAAAATTTCCGACTGGTGTGAGGCGGTGTTTACACCTGCCCCCCTACCCCCCCACCAACAGAATCCAAGAGCAGAACACGTGACGGCTCTATCGGCAGGATAAAACACCCAGCTAGCTGCGGGGGGGGGGGGGGGTTTCAGCCGACGCGCTAACTCCTCCGCAGCAAAGACGTTGAGGCCCTCGCTCTAAGATTTGCCCATTCTGCATGACTCCCAGATTTTTAATATAAGCCTAACTGGGCAGTAACGGTATGCTTAAGAGACAGGCCCATCGATGCGCATGAAAGAAAATTCCAGAAGCATCTGTCCCACTGGTAAATCACCCCTATACCACAGGCTCCTGTTACATTACACTTGTGATTCCAGCACATATTGGGACAGCAGGCAGCAACACAAACAGCAGGGTGATAGGAACGGCTTTGCAACCATACCTTATATATTCAATATTTACAATTATCCACAGCGGTCATTCTACTCCTGTGAGCAGAAATGAAGCCCATCTGAAGCAGAAGCACAGAGCTTCTCCTTAAAGCACCGCAGCCATTGTCAGAGGAAGCGGCAGCAATATCACAGTGAGGTTATGCTGAGTTCATTCCCGCAAGAGGAGAATGCAGAGATGTCATTTTCAGCTGGTTTTACTTTATCTCACAAACACACCTTTGAGAGAAGGGAGATTATTCACAGTGTGTCACCGAGCAAAAGAAACACAGATCTGTTCCCGACAGCCTCACTGACCGCGCTCTGGTCTGCCCCCCCTCCCCCCCCCCATCGCCAGGCGTGGGTCTCCTTAGGCAAATGAGCTTCCACTTTAACAGCCATTAACAAACGGGCACCATAAGGAAACCTTGTGTCCCTAATCTAAAAGGATGTGGGAGTCATTTGTGACACTATGGGTCAACAGTAGTAAACAAGAGATTCAATAACTTAAAACCATAAATAAAAAGTGTTTCCTTTCAGAATGCAATAATTATACCATTTTTAAACTAACATGTAAAAAATATGAAAGGCAGTTTATAATACAAGGCAGTATGACATAAATAGTAGTTGCCAGATGCCTTTAAAATAACTTTAACAACTTAAAAATAATTATGGAGGTTGCTGGTTGTGAAAGTCACATCTGGTAATAATCACAGTTACTGTAACTGTCTATAGTTACTGAAAAATATTGACTACATTACAAAAATTAGAAGCCAGTGTTACCACTAGGAGATAAACATATTTTTATCAATGTTAATAAAGTTGAATATTTTGAGAAGTTCTAGTTTTTCTTGACATACATATAGAGGTGTAGTACTATTATAACAACATCACTTTTACTGTACACATTCCCCAAATTGAAATTAATGTAACTTAACAAAATTCAAAATGTAAAGATAATGTATCCTTATTATTATTATTATTATTATTATTATTATTATTATTATTATAGTAATAATAATAATAATTGAAGGCTAGTCAAAATTTACATGTCAATAGTTTTTGGCTGTTTGATATTTTATATATATTATATATTTTTCTCCTACCATTTCAATCTATGACAGTGATATTATGTTACCATCTTAAAAACACTAATTTTCTTTTATGAAGGTTACATAAAATCTCCATAACCACAGACATCAATTTTATCCCATTTCAAACCTTTCAAAAATGTCACGATCTAATATCTGGCAGTGTTTCATATAAATTTACTCGATACAAAGAAGGGTAAACATTACATTAACTGCAGTGTTTAGAAAAGCTTGATTAAGACCACGATTAAATTTGAAACATGTGACACAGACTGTGGTAAATACTGGAATCCAGGGGGTTGTCACAACCACATCATGTAATTAGAACAGATCCAATCTCCCTCAAACGAAATAGCAATTCTGCCTGTGTGCTGTGAGGGATTCAGTCGAGTCCTGTTTCTTTCGCCTCTTTCGAAATGCTTGAGATGTTTCAGTCCACCTTATATTACAACATCAACAAGCATAGCAAGGCTATTTTTAAGATGAACACGTGTAAACACATTTGAAGGGCTCCAGAAAGGCACCCCGGCTCTCATAACACTTTCCTCCAAGCACGGCGCTGATTCTGTGGAGCGCACCACCACAAAAACACCTCCGGCATAAAAACTAAAGAAACAATCATGTTCAGCCAACAGCAATGTTTCTGAAATATCCATCAGCCCCACTCCAAGATACAGGGGGGTTTACAATGTAGACTGAAACCTATATCCCAAAAAATCTGCACTGTTTTTTGGGGTTTTAAAGAGCATTGTGCATTGTGTTAAAGAAATACCAGTGAAGTGTGCAGTAAAGAAAAAGAGAAATGTTCATGGTACAGAGGAAAAAAAACTGTCTCCCTTTTTAAATTTACCTCACCAATATTATTTCTAAAAAGCTGGGGGGGGGGGTCTTGATTTCCCTTATCAGAAATGTCTTGGCTCACTGCCTTTGCAGTCAGGTAAGAATATATCTCTCTCTCTCCCTCTCTCTCTCTCCCTCTCTCTCTCTCCCACAAACACACACACACATTTATTTTTTATTTATTTTGGCTGACAAAAAAAGAAATGCACTTTAAATTTAAACTCAATAAAATAAAAATATAAAAATTTGAATAAGTGTTTATTGCCACACAACCATCATAGGTAGGTGGATGTTTTTGCTGGCAGAGCTTGTTACTGTGGGGAGACACCATGACAACAGGCAACTAACAATTAGGGCATAACAGGCAGATATTAAATACAAGGCAGGATACATAACAGAAAGGTGTAAATAGTGAATAGGCATGTGGTAAAAACAGTACCTTGTGCAGACTCAAATAGCACTCTATGTTTTAAGTTTCCTAACATAGTGATCTCTGTCTTCATTTTAGATAAATGTTACTTTCAGATAATCTGTCTGCATCCATTTCAGTTTAAGCCATCCTAATATAATTGTAACTGATTATTGATTGCGGCAATTTCCCAGATGTTTACCTTTTTTAAAACTTTTGACATAATTTGATACTTATATTGAGAAATATTACTATTACGTTAGCAAGACTATATAGTAATTATATTGCACATTATAGGTTGGCTTAAAGTATTCAGGACACTTTGAGAGGAAGCATAAATCTGTAAGTGATTCCTGCAGAAAAGCACCAATACTATTTGGAAGAATCAGGGGAGAGTCATTTGACAGGAAATCACTGTACAACCCACAAATTATAACTGTTTTAGTACTATAAAACTTTTATGTGGTTACCTCTTAATTAAGGATATAAATCACATCCAAAAATGCAATCAGAAAAATAAAATGTGAGCTAATTAAATCCAAGATAATTAATTGTTTTCAGTTGCCATTTCTCTTTCATTATGCGACTGTAGTGCAGGGAAGGCCTGTGTTTTGCACACTGACTCACTCTCTGGGGTAGGATCCTGAATTTTTCTACAGGACGAGAATTAGATGCCTAGTCCTTAGAGCTAATGTCCACTGCTACCAAATTAAGGCTAAAGGATTCTCCCATGCAGGGGCATGACTAGAGATTCTGAGCCCTCTGAGAAAATGTCAGCTTGCCCCTGTGAAGTGCTGGGCCCAGTGGGTCTGCCAGGGTATATGTGCCCCTCAGACACCCCCGCCCCCATCCACAGTCAATCGCTACTCACGCAACATGGGCTGTGCTCATCCTGGCAGCACAGAGGATGGAAGCTGGTGCTTTACAAAGGGCAGTTTAAAGTCATCGATGTTTTCAGACTGCGGGACGCAGCCAGAGCACCCGCACGAGAACCAGCAGAACTCTGACGCTAGATTTGGACCTGCACCCCCTGGGCTGTCAGAAGACAACACTGAGTCACTGAGCTGCCCACCACGAGAAATCATCCCATGAAATGAAAGATCCGCTTGTTACGGTCATAGATGATAGCCAGGTTATTTGTTTATTTGATTATAGTTATACTCACGGCAGTAGAATGTCAGAGAGCAGAGCATTCCTAACTGCAGAGTAATGTTTTTAGGAGTAATTTATTTGCGCAAGAACCCATATGAACCATCAGTTTCCTAAGTTTATGCTGTATTGAAATATGAGGGAAAACACACATTCACTAATATAACCTTTATCTAATATTTAGAATATAGAAAACGTTAATGAAAATAAACCAGATACCAACAAGTATCATAAATCTATGGGTTATAGCTAAATTATATTTAGAGGGCAACAATCGTATAAGTGACTGTAGTCAACAAACAAACTGAACACCAATAACCTTGAAGCATTACATCTGCTCGGAAGACCTTGTAAACAAGATGTGGTGAGTAGCCAGGCCAACACATAATGAATATTTTATCGTAATCAAGACACGTAACAGTCAGCAAGTTGGAATTAAATGCTGGCATGAGGGATAAAAGTTTAGCCAAAAATTAGCCTTTTGTGTTTTTGGTAAAAAGGGCCGCATACTGTGTTACCACACATTTCAGATGAGAAACGTGTTTAATATTAATGTGAGCAATAAGTAATAACTAAAACATTAAAAGTTGTAAAATAACAATAAAGTTGCTGAAAACAAAATTATAATATTGCTTGAATCCTGAAATTTAATAACTGGAGCATGTGATGTATAGAATAATACTGAATCAGAAAAAACAATCTAGTAAGAAATTGATTAATTCATAGCACTACATTCTGAATATCCAGAGACTATAAGCACCATGGAAATTAGCATAAAGGGTTAGACAGAAGAACATTTCATCAGAACTCAACTATCCCACTCGAGTTACAATCATTTATTTGTTCATCTGGGGAAAAAAGATGAAACAATTAGGACCACCAAAATCCTTAATAGCTATTTATTAGTTTATTTACACTTACAAAATGAACTAAAATATATAGAACTATACGTGTTAAGAGCAAGTTATTGTATAAATCTATGATAGCACATTCAAGACAAAGGTACACAAGACAAAAGTAAGGACTTATTTTAATTCGGATTCATGTTGCTACATCTCTAAGATAAAGCTCATTAAATGAAATGCGGCAGTTTCATCGTCCAAAATCAAGTCTAGGGTTACACTCCAAATATTTAACATAAAGTATTTTTAATTCGCGATGGCTGTTTTAGTTGTAGTATGACTGGAAGTCTTGGCGCGTGCTTGCTTTGTCTCGTTCATTTCCTTTCTTCTACTTGATTTTATTGTTAAATTTAGATTTACTTTGTGAGTACTGGGGTGGCTTTTGACGCTCTCGGGAGGACCTGTAGCTCAATACTGACCCTTGCCGGTTGAACAGCCGCTGCCAGGTTGTTATACCATAAAAAGTACTGTTCGTTGGAGTAATATACGACACTGTGCTGGATAAGCTGCATGGACGACGGATGGAAAGATGGATTGTATCTGGTAGCTAACATGATACCAATAGCGTTAAAATGAATAGTCCGTGTGAACTCCACTCTTCAACGTATTAAAGAGTCGTGTTATATTAAGTGCATATTTTGTATAGGATGTGGAAATAAACTCATGCTTATGCAATTTGTATTGTTTATTTTCTAATAACAGTCGCCGGTAACTTCTTTCGGGCAATTCAGGGTGTTGAAATGTTGAGGAAAATAAATGACACGGTCTTCAACAACTTCAAACCAAAAAGAATTACAGCGACTAAATTTCAGTTCATTTTTTAAGAATTACGTTCAGCAAAAAAATAAATAAAAAAAATCGCTATTGTCATAAACAGTATATGCAGGTATTATACGTATATTGTATTTGATATGTCTTTTTCTTTTCAGACAAAAGACAGACAGATTGTGGCTTTTTCATACACACTTGTTAGTCCAGCTATTTTTTAAGCTGTAAAAAAGTTCAGGTAATTAAAAATGCTGTACATACACTCGCATTCAAGTCAGACTACGTATACATTACATGATTAAACTCAATTAAACGCAAAGTACTACGCTGAGCAAAGCATTCACAAAACGCAGGGAACTAAGTTAACGACTCAATATTAGGCTGTAACACATTTCTTGGCAGATTAATAGAAAACTGACCCCAATAGGCATTAAAACATAAACATCCTACAACCCCATCCATCCATCCACCCACCTTCCAAACGCTTACCCTAGAGAAGGCTGCAAGGGAAGGCCTAGACCCTGTACCAGACAGCACAGGGTAGGGGTACTCCCTCAACGACAACTCCCATAGTTCTTAGATGCAACTCTGTACCTACAATGAATTGTATAGTCTACAGTTCCAGCTGTTATGAAACAGAAACTGATTTTTTTTTTTTTTTAAAGCTACAAATTATAAGGCCAATATAATTAAGCCAAACGTATTAACTCTTAAATGTATTTGTATTATCCAAACAAATCAAGTCAATTTCAATTCGCTTCACAAGTTACTACACACGCAGTTCGTTCGCATCCACCGTGTGTTACCATCTGTGATTGAACACTGAGGGAAGAGACAAAAGCCATCATACTACAAATGTGCATTTTTACCTTCAGATGTGCTTTATATATTTCATTTTAAATGACTAATTTATCATGATGGTTAAAATATTTATTAACCAATTACACTTTTAACAGCGTGAGATTTATTTTCAAATGCATTTACTATTCAATATGTGGTGCATGAAATTTGTCATATACATATCATGTCCGCAGTAACGACTAATACATAATAAATAAGACTCTCTAGATATTGAAATATGTATACTCCGAATTTATATCGACTTTTAGTAATCTGATCTTATTTTTTAGCATGGTAATTCTAAATACGTGCTTCCAATTGCTTTTCGTATAAATACAAAAAAGAAATATTAACGTCTAAAGCTGGCATCTTTCAGGCGCTACAATTACTCAGTTCGCCCCGCACTTGCTGGAGTTCAAAATGAGTTTTATCTGTATAAAACTACAAAAACAGTCATAAAACTGGCAGCTTCAGTTTAAGGCGCTACAATTACTCTGTTCGTCCCATGTTTCCCATGGGTTAGAATAGGGTTTTATCTGTATGAAACTATCAAACTAGTCGTAATTAATACATCCTAACATTCAAGATAGGCCGGGTGACAGACTCATTTTAAGGTGATAATATAGTTAACTTAAACGCCATTCTATTTGTCTAAAGGTGAACTTATTCTGCTGTAATTCCTGACATTAATTTGAAAATGTGGAAACATTATTTTCTGTAGGCCAACGTACATTATTACACCTTATAAAACTACCCATAAAATATATTAGCCTACATTATAAATTGTAGACAAAGTAGCCCATAAACACTACAATACTTTTCTCTGTTAATATTACGAGTCAAACAAAATAAAAAATGAGTAGATTCAAATCACGTAGGCAAAGTTATATGTTAATTTACAGATCGTAGTTACTCAAGGTGAAGACTCTGGGTGGTTATTAAAGCGGCTAATATATAATCGCTACCGGCAAATAATTAACAGGCATCATAATAACAGGCAACGATAAAACACAACGTAAGGTATAATGCAACTGCAGTCTAAAGTAGAGGTAATTGGACGACTAAGAATTAAAACGCTTCTTCACTCATATATACTAATATCCTCATACTGATTTCGACGGTAGGGGTTTATACCATTTACGTTTTGCCAGCTTTACGGAGGGGACCCTTAAAACCTTCCATGCGTTACGCAGACCCCAGTTCACATGAAGCCGTCCAGCGCTCCGTACCGGGCAGCACAGATTAGTGATCCAAATAACCCACTTTTGAACATTTATAATGGGTTTACGCAGCTCGTTCGGGACCTCATTATCAAAATAGCTATATAATTATAACTAAGTGTAGCGGACAACATTGGTAGCCGGCTCAAAGAAGTGGAGCACGATTCCGGTCTCACTTGCGTTGATTTGTAATGCCAACTTACCTTCATTAGATGGATAACTGCTAAGCTGTCCTCCGCAACTACATGTGAAGATTGCGAGAAAAAGCACGCCGAGTCTGCAATCCATGGCCGCGGTTCAGAGGGCAGTGCGAGGCGCATAACTCCACAAAGCATGCCACTGGTGTGAGGGCTCCGGCTGCGACACGAGTTACCATTCTGGGCTCAGAGGCTGATGTCAAGTTTGACACCGGAGATGAGGAGGAGTCTGCTCGCTTTCTCTGTCTTCAGCGCTCCTTCACCCAGAATGGCTCTTGCGAAGCGCTCCTGTTTTCCGCTGGGTCCTACCTGCCAGGGCCGCACGGGTTCACAGGGGAGTCAGGTTATTCTTCCAGTAAAGATAAAGTAAGGGCCAATTTTTTTTTTTACCGGACATATCACTTGTTGTAATGGCAATTCAAAATGGAATAAAACGACAGAGTGAATTTATTCGCGTAATTAGGATAAAGTTATAAAGGTTATAAAGTTAGACATTTAAAATTATGAAGTTTAGCCGACTTTGTAATTTAGAGTACAAGTATATTCCTAAAATCCCAACGGGTGTACGTTGTTCATTTTAATACACAACTGAAATTTAACTGCAGATAATTGTTGAAAGCTTGTATGACAATAATATGAAGAGACCAGAAATACAATTCAATGGCAAATGATAATGCTCTAAAATGTTGAATATTTATATTTACAATATAAATTTTTCATATAATCACAACTATTATTTTTATATTTCATATGCTTTCTTCTCCATTATGCTCATGTGATATAGCCCAGTCCTTCGGTATATTTAATTGTATATTTCCAAACCACTTCTATTGGGATGCAGAGTTTTATGAACGATGGTTAATTCTTTTTAGCTGCAGCAGACTCCCGAGCCCCTGGCCCTTTGCTCTGTAATTTGTAACTGCATTACAGAAAGGCTATGATTAATGCTGATATTATTAGTTGTTTTTCTTTTTAAAGGTGTCCTGCTTAATTTATCATAGGGTAATCCATGGTTTCTTGCTCTTTGTGGTATTTAGTACACTATTCTGAACTTAAAATACAATAACAGTAATACGTATACATATAGTTCCATGTTACAGATGGATCTGGTTTACCAAAATGAATTCATAATACAAGTCAGTGTTGTATGAACTTGGTAACTGGTAGCTAACAGGTTAAGAGGAAACCAGAGCCCATTTGTACTCAGTAAAAAATAGCCTATATATTTATTTATCCTTTACAGAAGTTGCACCTTTAAATGCAACAGAAAGAGAAGAATTGTGGAGGGAGAGAAGGTGGGCTTCTTGAATGGAGACTGAGGCTGAGTGATAGCTGTGCCCGGGGCCATGGATAAAATGAGGCTTTGCCAGTGTGGGCTGTCTCACGCCAGCCGTCAGTCCCCCTTCAGACACTGTTTCCACCCACAAAACAGGCTGAAATCGTCAAACACTTTGCAGACATTTTCACAGGTCAACATTCTCTGTCCTGTCACAGTCAACCATAAGCTGTACAACACAGATGTCATAGAAAATGATCCATTCAGCCTCACTGTAACTGTCACCTGCTCTAAACTGTCTACATCCATTGGAACTAGAGGAATTATATATTTTCACAATTTCTATTTCAGATTTATATAATAAAAATGTTATATCCATGTTTAAAATGTGACATTTACAGTCCTTTAAACCATTCTTAAGTTTTCATTAGACATAAGATTGAGAAAATTATATACAAACAAACATCTTGACACTAAAATTGTGAATTTTCTTTTTATGTCTGCTATCTTCTGCCATTAAGAAGCTTTCATGTGTGAATAATTTCCTTTTAGATGCAGGAAAAGAACTTGAGAGATAAAATTACTCATGACTACATTTCAGTTATTCCAGCTTATATTTGCCTTCCATCATACTGACAGTGACAGGGACAGTGACAGGGACAGTGATTAGACACATGCATTCCAGCATTACATATGACTTCAGATGAGTATATACTAAAGTATGTAAGTACTAAAGAAACATAGATTAACCATTCTGTCACTGAATTTATTATAACAGAAATTGTGTCCTCAAAACTATACAAAACTGCTTGCAAATTTAATTTGCTTTAATAAGATTTTATGCAGTCAGCAGTCAGAAGATATTTAATAGCAGGTGACCCTTCAGTGAAGTTATGAAAGTAGTCACTTAGTAGTGGTACTGCTTCTGGTAAAGTTACATAAGGCTTACATTACTGGTGGGTTCTTGCTTCTCATAAGAATGACACAGAAATCTGTTTATCAAACAATGAACCATGCAGAAAACCCTAATCCACTGGGATCATTTCACATCAGCTACTGGCATCAAAAGCCTTTTACTACATTTGATATTCTTTGTAGGAACTGAACAGGTTTTCTGAAGGTGAAAGACATCAGCAATAACTGAGCAAATAGTTTAAGTATGAAAAATGTAATTAAAAAGTGAATGCAGCAGTAAGTAATATCATCTTTTTATTGTATATTTAACTTTTTTTGTCTAATTATATTTTAAAAAGACCTTGCAAAATGTTTCATTTGATTAAAAAAAGTCCAAACTAATAAAACATGTTTTGTCTAGCATGTCATTTCATTTTAGCAAAATCCATAACTTCTTCCCTATGTTTTTTTTTTTTTTAATTGAGAAATTGTTTTTAAATATATATTTTATTGTGACTGTTATTTTATAAAGTTTCATTTTTTTACGAGTATGCTTGAAATTCCAGACAAAGAAAAAAGTTTTAAAGCTTGAAAGTGCAATGTTGGTATGAATGTCAGTAAAAGATTCTGTGAGACATTTCTCAAAACATATATTCATCCGTCTTCAAACCACTTGGGGGGGGGGGGCTACTGCTCAAAGGAACAGGACAGAAACCTGCAGTACACACTGTATGGGGCACCAGCCCATCACTAGACAGGGACATGCAAACACGCACATGCTCATATACCTCATATACTGTGAGCACGCCAGCTGGAGTAACTGCATGTTTTTCCAGGGGAAAAAAAAACTACCATGTTGAAACTGACGTAAAACAGAGAACACTCACAGAATCCACACAACCTGCACAGATGTGAGACTTGAACCCTCAACCATAGAGGTGTGAGGTAACAGTGCTACACACTATCCTTGATAGTGTATGCAACTCTCGTGTAAGTCATATGGAGAAGGCACTCTCTTTTATCTCAGAACAGCTTCAGTCCTTTTTGAAACAGTTTCATGTAAGTGCTGAAGTGTGTGCAGTGGGATTTTGGACCAAGAAGAAAAACCTCCATTTTCTCTGAGGGAAGAAAGAGGTAGAAATAAACTTCACATAATGCACTCCAGAATATGCCACGTTTAGTTGGAGGAACTCAGCAGACCATGGACAGATTTTAACTTCATCATGGTGTGCATGAAATTACTCTTCAATTAATTTAGTAGTTTTTATGGGGAATTATCACCTTGCCGTATGGGAACATCCTGAGGGAGAAGTACTCAGTGCCTGCCCATCAGGTTGAAGGCATCCTTTGACCTTATCCAAATATAAATCTGTGTCAGAAATTGGGTGAAAAACTCGCCGGGTCGCATTGGATCTGCCTCTCGCTCAGGCATCCGGGTATCATGCTCGCTGCCTCAGGTTTTGCTTCTCTCTGTACCTGTCTTGGGTGTCAGCAGACCTGCGAAGCCCCCCGTGAGACTCGCTGTCTTTTATTGTGATTTCGGAGGACTTTTTCTGGAGTTTAGCAACTATCCTCCTTAGTGTCCATCTATCCTTGCTGATGAACTTATTGACTTGTGTCAACTTCTCCCCCATACCAATATTTTAATTTACTTTCAGATTTTTTTGTGTTTGTCAGCAGTGTTAAGGAAAAAAGAAACTCCCTTCTTGCAAAATATCCCTAATGAAGTCCTTTAGACTTGTATCTTGTATTCCTGGACCCCAAACTTTCTCACAATCAAACGTTCATTGGATAGCATTCTTATTATTCACCTCTCTGTACCTCAAGTTAAATATTCCCATGAACCATAGAACAGCACCTCTGAGAATGACATGAGCGCAGCTGTAAATAAGATAAGCTTCATCCTTAGCCAAACATGAGATCACAGTGGATTTTAACAATTTATACAGATTATGAAAAATTGCTAACTTACATGTAAATTATTTCCTGTGTAAACGATTCCCTTACCAGGCTGCTCCATTCACAAACAGCTGGTAGGTCAAGTTTATTATAGATTCTTTCAGAATATTTGTCTTTTGTATGCTAGCACAGCCATTTTACAACTACAAGACGAAAGGAAACAAATCGTATGATAGCATAATAAGGGAAACTCAATAAAGCTCCACAGCAAAGCTTTTTGCCGTCTGTGTAACCCTGTGTGACCCAGATGTGTGCTGATTAATTCCTCTGTCTTACATCACCTGTTCTGATTGGGCCACAGTGCCGTTTAATGCCATTTAACCATCCTGTACCAACTTCATAGGTGGGCGGTCTTTTCCAGCCACAAAAGCACTAATACAGGCCTCTCTCCGATGCTGCTTGAAGCTACTCCGTTACCGTTACAGTCTACTTCACATAGGCTATAGAAGCCCGCCCAAAAGGCCAAACATTGAAAATTAGCCCTTGTCACTTCATAAATCACCGATTTTCCTTTCTTCTGACTGACTCAACAACTGGCAAACCGCTGGAACAGAACCCACAGGAATGCACGTGATCCGACTTTCAAATCCAGCAGTCTTAAGTGATGCAGAAAAAGATCCTCTTCATGATAGCACTGTTATTACTGTAATGAAAAGGATTATTACCAATTATGTCTGCTTTTTTAAGTTTTGCGGCAATGAGACCCTTGTTTAAATGCAATATTATCAAGCAGATCAACTGAACCCATGAATGAGCCAAGCAGAGGGACTTTCATATGCAAGACATGAATCTCTTCTAAGAAAACAAAGTCATGAAATAATTCAGGTGTAATGTAATATATTCTGGGGTTGTAAATATATAGAGAAAAGTTCCATTTTCTGTTCAGTCAGTATGGTTTTTCTCTTAAGCAAATTGTGGTTTGTTTGAGAGGCTGGAGCGGAAAGAAAAATTTGAAATGTTGTGAAAAAAGGTGATTTTCTGAACCGTAGTGTCACCATGGTGGTCGTGGTGTTTGAGCTTTTATTTCAAACTGAACAGGTTAGTCCATTCAGGAAACAAATTATAAGGAAATCAGAAACCTGCCATGTTAGATTAACTGTTTCCTCTCTATGCAGAGAGCCAAGAGCAATAATTCACTGCTGTAACGTTATGATCCAGATAAACAGCAAATGGGGGATTATGGAGAAACTGGTCTCAGAACAGAGCCTAAGTGTCTGTTCCTACAGGGCATATTTTGCAAATGCAGAAAAAAACAGTTTACAATTTCAGTTATTTGCCAGGCAGTAACAGGTAGCAACAAAGACAAAATTTTTAAGTCAAATATATGTCAGCCTATATATTTTATTAGGAAGCAGTATTTCCAAGAAAATATAAAATAAAGTTATACAACCACAAGAAAATAATTTCTCATCAGTAGTGGTATTGCTGTACCGTGCATTTACATGCTCTATAATACTTAATTGTTTCCAAAACCTATAAAATATATGCAGTATTCTGCAAAAGTCATAGGCTGCCATACAAAATAAAGTTTAGATTATGTTTATGTTGGTGTAAAACTATGATTTTATGTTTGTCAAAGTGTGCCAGCTTAACCATTTTCGAAACTCTCCTCAGGTCAACAGAACATTTGCTGTTAGCAATCAGTATACTCTAGTATACTCGGGTATTTGTTGAACCTGACCATGAGCTCGCCTTGTTGTTCCAATCAATATCTCAGGAAGTTTATTGATCAATTGAGTTAATTAATGAAGTGAGCTGGTGGTGAAATGTAACACTTGGAATGGCTGAGGTGCCCCTGATGATAGATTTGGGAACCAAAGTGGTCTTCATCTAACCATCCAACAAGATGTTGTTCCTTTTTATTGTATTGCGGTACTGTTTATTGGTATATATTCTAATGTTACACATTATTTAAAAAAAATACACTTACTACCTAGATAAATAGCTATAAATAACTTTTGCACAGTGCTGTATACACTTTGTTAAGAGGCAGCAGACAACTAAATAAATTATGTTATATACCCATAAGAGAATCATTTTTCATCCAAACTGTCACAACAGCATGTATGGGGTTTGCTAACCATCCCCTTAATCGTCATGTGGCACTTAATCCTCAAAACTGTAAGCTAATGTATATACATACATAAATTAGTATGGCAAACATCAAAAGACAGACAGGAGTAAATAGAGAAAAAACCTTAGAATGTCCAGGCCGTCTGCTTGCCCAGCTCTCTAGGTGTTAGCCTCCCGTACTCCAGAAAGGACGTATTGTGTTGCAGTGGGCTTCCTGTCTGCCTTCATGAGGTCAGCCAAGGAGCTCCACCAATTCGCTCAGTGACCTTTTCGCAGCTGCCACATGGCTAAGGCTGGTTCTAGAACCTCGGGGGCCGCGTAGTTCGAAAGCCAGGGAGGTCTCTACAATAGGAGGTCTACAAGGACCAGGAGTTCCAGATCGTACGAGAACAAGCGATTGATGTTTCCGTTACAGGCAAGACATACCAGCCTTACAGGCAAGCTTATAAAAAAACAAAAACAAAAAAGACTTCTGAGAGCAGATGAACACTTTTATTTGTTATGAAGGATTGTTCTGCGTAAATATGGCCTGTCTCCCCTTTGCACTGAATTAAGTGCCCTAGTGCCAGATTACTTAAAATGAATTTTACACACACACACACACACACAAACACACACACACACACATATGAAAAAGAAAATATTCTAATAAGTAATTGAATATGTCCCGGAATACTGTCATTCAGAAATACATCAATATGAGAAGTTGTTGAACTTTATTCTGGAATATAGTTTTGAATTATTTTAGTAATTACATTTGCATTATGTGAAATAATATTTTATAATAATGACTGTCTAATGAAAATCATATTATTATTGTGAAATACTATTTTAAAAATTATGCGTAGAAAACATAGGTTATCATGAAATATGATACCGTTTATTTGAAAATGAATGGATACTTTAGTGTCCCATCCTCAATTGTTCCCAACCTTGCGCCCATAGGCTTCAGACCCCGCCCAAAAGCGCACTTATTTTATGTGCATTTGCGCTGCTATGACAACAAAATACCTTGCATTTTTAAACCGTTTACCGCAAATGAAGTCGAGTTAGCATATAAAGATTAAAATGCATAATATTTTGTTTCCATAGCAGCGCAAACGCAAATTCACATAAAATAAGTGAATGCGTACTTGCGTACCAGTTATGAGCACCCTTGTACATATTTATT
>JAODLC010000103.1:1234941-1256191 GCA_026781145.1 Hippopotamyrus pictus
GGGGGGGGTGCGTCCGCAGGAGGGGGGAGGCCTTTCCAGTGGGGGTCATTAGCTGCGTCATTATCTGCAGTCAGCGGCTTGCTAGCCTGCGTCTTTTCCTTCAACAAACTGCAGGAGGTCAATCGCTTGGTAAATTACCGACCGGTGCTGGGAAATTGTAGGGTGGGGAGAATGTAGTCTGTCCTCACAATCCGCACGATTGACGTCGTTCTGAAAAACGCTCGAACAATAAGGGTATCAATTTTGCAATTAGCTCAATATGTGTACAGAATGGACGATGCCTTAAAGGAAAAGCAGCAGCCGATCAGATTCGATCTGGTGCGGTTACCCTAAACTGTGGACCTCTTCAACAGACCAAAGGCACCACGATGTACAGAAGATACGAGAATCCCAGGATCTTTCTGTAATCTAAGCCCTGCAGCGTGCCAGCGCAGTGGGACAGTCTGCCCAAGGGAGACGGGCGGTCTGCACGGGACAAAGATGGCCTGAGTCCGCCTATCTGAATTCTAGGTGGGCTCTGCCTGGGCACTGCCAGGGCACTCCTGGACGTTTGAGTGTAGGCTTGTCAGCAGTGACAATCGTTTGCATTTGTCATTCGGCAAAATTGCACAATAAATGTAGACAGCAATTTTGCATGAGCCGCTATCCTGTAGCACAGTATAAAGCAACGAGTGTGTGTGTGTGTCTGTGTTTTGTCTGTGTGTGTGTGTGTTCATATATATATATATATATATATATATATATATATATATAGTATATATATATATTTCACACAGACTCTCTCTTTCTGTACACACACACACACACACACACACATATATATATATATATATATATATATACACACACACACACACACACGCACACTTTCTCTCCATACACACACACACACATACACATTACCATATATAGCACAGTGAGGTGTGGCATTCTCTAAATGCAAACCGAAAGGAGGTTGTTTCAAAGTGCCCTCAGTTTTACCTGCCTGCTCTCTTTGTCTTTTTTCTTTCCTTTTTCCCCGAACGCCTTCCCTCTAGAACACCACATCGATTCCCTCGCTTCCTTTCTTTCTCTCTCATTCTTTTTATTCCTGGCAAAGCAGCATTGTTTGTTTCCAGTATCTGTGTGCCAGTAAAGAACATGTTTCTAATGAGTTCCTAAACTAAAACGAAACGTTTATTTTAAGGCTGCAACGTCTAGAGATTAAATTAAATACATAATGTGTTCATTCCAGACAACTGTAATTTCCTCAGAATTTAACCACAGGATGTAAAGGTCAGAGAAATGTGACAGATGGCTTGTTTGAGGCATTTATATGTTTATATGGATATGCTTGTGTAGGCGTAAAGGTTTCATAATAAACGTACAAAGCTAATATCAATGATCTTGTTTCGGATTAGGGGAATAAATTAACAGGCATGATTAATTAGAAGCTGTGATAGGCTTCGGGAGGTAAACAGCAGCTCCCAGCTTCCGAGAACCCAGTGGCTGTCCGATGTTCACGCTGTCGCCAAGCCGCCCCCCCAAACACTCATTCTGGTACCCCCCACGCATCGCATGACCTGTATCTGTACACGGTTTTGTTTTGTATCTGTACAAACTCCAGCAGTCCATAAAAAAACTTCAAATAGGTTTTTTTTCTTTTTTTCATATAATATAAATGAAAAGGCCATTTGGTCCAGAATGAAGACACATCTGATCACTGAGTGCTTCTGCCCAGCTGGGAAGTAGAGTAAATAAGCCGGGATTATAAGCATCGACAGATGTCTCTGCTCCCCCCGCCGGCGTGATCCGCACCTGTGGGCGGCCGCTAGCCTGCAGATGAGCGCGTTTGGCGTTATCACAGGCTCCGTGACCCCAGAGCCCGTCTGACCGAGATAGCAAGGCACCCAGGAGGATCCTACGGGCTCCTGCGGGGGCAGCCGAGACAGAAGCACAACAGGGAGGGCACTGGGGATGGGGTGGGGGGACCCCGGAGTTAATTTAGCCGCGTGTGAAACAGAGCGGGCCTGCAGCTCCTTTAATGAAGGTCAGCCGTGCCCGAAAGCCCCGCAGTCACCTCTGATATTTATATCGGAGAAGAACCTTGAACCCGGCACCGTACAGGGCCACCCAACGCCAGCCGCCCTTAAAGCTGCATGTTCCAGTGGACAAATTCAGGTTAAGCACCTTGCCATAACACCAGTCCCCCTGGGAGCTTGAATATGAAACTTAGGCCTTTAACTGGCAAATACTGCCCTTCTTACTTCCTTTTAGTTACGTTACATTTTGTATTTCCATGGTAACATATAAAAAATCGCTGATAGACACAAAATCTTACGAAAGATTCATGCTAGACCAAAATTTGTTTTCTAATGTTCACTTATACACTTCACTACCAGCAATTTTTCCTCACTGTTGCACAGAAATATGGGTTACTCTCTAAAGGAGATTTTGCATTATTCTGTGCTAAACACTAATCATGCCCTTAGACATATTTATTTATTCCTTATTCACATGAGCATGTAATAATGAGTGCAGGTTCACAAAGCGACAGACAGAGCCCTCTCCCTGGGGGGTCTGATTAAGAGAGGCTCAGCCTGCTGCCAAAACCAGCTCCCATAATTTAGAGGCTATTTATTTGTGGGTTTTTTTTGTTTGTATTTTTTGCAGAACTTCTCATACAGCATATATGAAAAAAATCTTAAATCAAAACCATAACAAATGGTTTATGCCTGTAATGGTAATATACTGTGTCCCAAACAGGTGGGGGTGTTTTCCCTCTCAGTCAGCTGCAGACTCCTGCCCAGTCTGCAGTCCAGCACCTTGGAATAACCAGTAAGTTCCCCAGTTTCACATCAGGGCCGACTGTACCCCCCCCCCCCCCCATGTAACTTATGCCTAAGGAGGCAGAAAACATAAAGTGCATGAAAGGCAAACGCGTCGTACAAACAAGCGGCTCCACAACACCGCACAGTGCGAGTGTAACAACAACGACCGGCTTTAATAAATTTGATGGAAGAGTCCCTTCATAACGACAGCGATTACAGCGATTGCCAGATGTATGAAATATATTTTCCATGCTCTGTGCTTTAAAGCTGGCGGCCAGGTCTGCTGTACCTGAGACAAACACACCTTTGATTTCAAAGGGGAGTGGCTGTGCATTTGTGGGTGCAGAACCCCCCCAGCAGGGCAGCACCTGCATTGTTGCCAAGGTAACAGCTGTGGCGGCCCGGGGGGCTTCCAGTGTCGCGGGCTGCCGCGTCTCTTGGTATGTGATAGCGTCAGACGTGAGGGCACTGTAAATACGGCGAGGGCTGCAGAGGCAGGGCTGCACTTAACCGATCCATGCGAGGCACGGCTTTCACTGCACACTGCCAGCCTTTCTCACTCATACCGCATCGAGTCACGGCTGAAGGAACTGAATGATGCTAAAACCGATGCTGAGGACCAGCAAATCTGATGGCAGCAGGCCTACCGCAAAGTTTTTTTTACTTGCTGCTCTCCTCTTTTACCATATTTGATCCTGCTGTTCTTTTTGCTTTTACTTTTATTGTTCCGTACAATTTATACTAAATTCCTCATCCAGTTTATCTGCAAATATCTATTAATCTGTTCTAGCAAATATATAATAATAATAATAATTATTATTATTATTATTATAATAATAACTGATGTTATCAAAGAATCTGAAACTGCTCTCTTACTTTCACAAACAAGTTCCTTGTACTGTGTAATAAGGGATGAAAATACTCTCAAATTCATCTACCCTGATCTGAGAATATCGTAATTCCCTGAGTTTTGAAGTTATTTAAATTTATTTGTATAATTTGTAAGTGACAGTATTATAAGGATTATAAGGCATTTTGATAAACATTAAAAGAGCATATTTTTAACAAGCTCTCAGTATAATATGTTACTAATAAGCATGCAGGTGATTTAAAATGTAATGTTCTAATTCAAAAAATGCATGAAACAATGTTATTATGAAATTAATAATTTACATTTTTTAAATTTCAATTAGTTTTGATATTCAAGCATTTTTTTTGATGAAACAGCAAACAAGGGAAAAAGAAAACAGTACAGATGTGATTTTTACATAAGTTAAAAATACGCCTGACATTTACATAATGGAACCGGCTGCATAATGTCACTGCCAGCATCCTGAATGTACGCTATGTAATGCAGAAGTTGTCTTTAGCTGCTAATTTCAATTAAATAACGGAACATAGAGGTAGATTTCTTACAAAACACTGCTGTTTAATCAAATGTGCAAAAGTATAGTTCTGTAATTGTTCTACATCTTCATCTCTGACTCAAGAAAATATATTTTTTTGTTTAGCTCTCTATTAAAAAATCTTACTTTATGAATTATTATTAGAAGTGGTAGTAATTACAAGAGTTTTTCTCTATAACTGGGGTACAATTTGTTTAGCAGAAGAACAGGACGGCCATTACTAACTCGATGTTCTGGAATTTTTATCAATAATTTTTCTTATGAATGTTAGCAGTGGCATAAACCTAATCTCACTGCATTGCACATAGTGTCCTAATTATGCATCATGAAACGAGGTTGGAAAAAAAAACATAAGTATCTGGAGAGACCGGAATCAAAGGTACCCGTGGTTACCAGCGGCCATGACCCACGTACATGCGGGGAAACTGGAGAAATACAGGAGTCACGAGTGACAAGTGAGGTCAGATTTTACTTTACTGTTTCTCTCTTGAATTTTAACTCTTATGTCTTAACTCCACAAATGGCCACCAGGAGACGGCCGCCTTCTGTGCTCAGCCCTGGGGATGTGACCCTATCATGTTAAATCTGAGCTTGTGTTTCAGATGAGATCCTGCCTTTCAAGCTGATGAGGATGAAGCCTCGTCTGTCAGTCAGATATATATCACAATATGCACATTAATGGAAGAGATAATCAATTTTAAGTGAATTAAAACATAGATTGCAGTCTTGCACTCTTATTGCTGAATCATAGTGGTGTGTGTGTTGGTGTGTGTGTGTGTGTGTCCATGTATGTGTGGTACTTCATTGCACTTCTGTTTCTGTTGTGTTTTGTAATTATTACTTTGTGGGGACCAGATTTCACCGCAATGCGATAGAAGCCTGTAATTTTTTACCCTGTGAGGACATTTTTTGACTGCCAAAATTCTTCTATTTTGTTTGGTTGCTTATGGTTAAGGTTATGGTTGGGTAGGGGTTGTCATAATTGGGATTAGGTATATGCCCATAGCAATGAATGGAGAGTCCCCACAAAGATGCGAATACTTTGTGTGTGTATGTGAGTGTTGGTCCATCTGAAGCATTTAAACATAATGTGTCACTAAACAATGTTTCATTATGACTGCAATAAAACCAGGGGCATGCGGGATAAAGTGATTAAAAAACAATACAGATACACTACAGATTGGGAAAATTCTATTGGTTAAAGTCCATCGTGTGAGAATACAGTAATACGAGAAGGA
The DNA here is from genome assembly GCA_026781145.1 of Hippopotamyrus pictus. Lineage (NCBI taxonomy): Eukaryota > Metazoa > Chordata > Actinopteri > Osteoglossiformes > Mormyridae > Hippopotamyrus > Hippopotamyrus pictus. The sequence continues at coordinate 1,240,396 of JAODLC010000103.1, forward strand.
ATGCCGATCTCTATTTAGGTTACCTTATAAAAAGAATGTTGTCAGATAGAGGGGAGGGTGAGGGTTAGGGTGAAATTTTGTATAATTATAGGTATATGATTATGTTTTTATCAGCCTGAAAATTTTAGCTAAAATAAAATAAACCTGGTGAAATGTATCTTGCCTGTTGATTTTTTTTTTTTTTAAAAAGAATTAAAGAATTATAGAAGGCTACATCACAGAAGCAGCATTTCACCCTCTGCCAATCAAAGGAGACAGGACACAGAGGCGAGCAGGGCCCATGGTTAGCAGAGCGTGAAGTTCGATGTACGCGCCTGTGGAGCACAGCTACCTCACCTGTGACATCATTTAATGGCAAATCCAAACTGTGCTGAGACAAAGGCTTCACTGGCTCACCACCCTCTGTAGTTTATATGTGCTGGGCCTGTACTTCAAGAGCTCTCTGGCAATCAATTTGTCTTATAAACATTACAGCATGATTACAGCATTGAAAATGAAAGTTTTGAAGTTTAGAAATTTAGCGGTTTCACTTTAAAAATGTCTAATAGCATTCTGGCACTGTGCAATTATACCAACTTCAATAAAACAAGAGTTTTCATTTTTTATTATTTGTTTTGGTATATTCACCACAGCCATTGATACAAATTATCTCACAAACAGGTTTAGGCAGTGCTAACTTAAAGACTAGAAGTAAAGGATTTGAAAGGGCAAATTTCAATCCAGTCTATAATGGACAGGAAGTCTGAGGATTGGTGATTCAGTGGGCTGCACTGTTCCCTCACACTCCCAGAGATAGATTCAAAATGTGCACTTAAATCCTGTGGTAAATGTTTTGAATGCCTTTATGAACATTTTCAGAATTTCGGGGGCCCTGGTTAACAGTCCTTGGCATAGAGGCCCTATTTAAAATCATCTCTGGGTTCCTTACAAAGAACGTGGCACTGTGATCATAATCATCCTGAAAACAAGAGGTTTATTGTCAGTCTCAGCAACAGGGGGTGGAGCTTGCTGGTACGTTTCTCTGCGGATACAGCCAGATTGCACCTAATTGGAGCAAGAGGGAGGGCTGAGAGACACTTGACATCTTGCTGAACGAGCCACTGTCTGTAGGAAACCCGCTGTGCATGGCCTGATCTAGGGAAGGACTGCAGGTTTACATGACCACAAGTGTAATTATCAGGGACACCTCAGTTCCTGAGAAATACCTCATTCCCATGCGCGCTTCAGAAAGCAAATAGTACTTATATAATAATAATACACTATGTTATCCAAAAGCTACATGTTCTCCTGAGCCTCAAGGCCCCGGCCGTAAAGTGAAAACAGTCCTTCTTGCCCCTCCGTGTCAGTCTGGACATTGACTGGCTAAACATCAGGATGAATGGGAAACACATGTCACTCAGGCCCAATCGCTCATTCATTTGCCAGGCACCAGCTCCCTATGAAAGTACCAGTGGAGCCGGTTTTTAAAACAACAGTCGGTGGGCCTGCACGGTTTGCTCCAGGCTACGGGAAGCGGTGGAACCCTTTTAACCTTGACCGTGCTCGTTCATTCCAAGTCTGCTGCATAAGCACTTAGGAACAATTAACATAACTTGAGCAGGCTCACCGGAGGTGTGTCCGGCGTTGGAGAGACTCTCTCCAGGAAGCTGTCTGCAAACTGCTCAGGGATTAATCTACATTTCTCTAGTACATGAAGGTAAGCAGAACAGGAAAAGTGTGAAGTGAAATGTTATTACAGCGCAGTTACAAACAGCTTACCCAAACTCCATGCACGCCAGATTTTCTCCAGGCGATCATAAAACATAAAACACAAGAAAAAACATTCAAATCTGCCATTTTGTTTTCTTAAATTGCAAAGCCAGGGAATCTGACTGTTTGGTTTTTGGTTATATAACTACCTTCAGTTATGTAACACCAACTTTTGTTGCTACATCCTAAAACTGGTATTTGTTGGCCATATATACATTTTAATGCTAGGCATCTTTACACTTTTGACGCTGTACTTATCAAAGCACATACCGTTCATACCACTGGCACACTTTACAAAAATCAATCCACCCAACTTTTAACTAGTCACATATTCTGGAGCCTGGAATCTTGCACACAGACATTAATGTAGTCCAAGGTATAATATTACTTACAATGGATTATAATCGTCATATGATCCCAGAATTCCAAAAAGAAACAAAATACGACAGTTTGGCGGGCATTGCTAAAAGGTTTTTTAAAGACATTACAAGACATGACAATATCAAGATCATATATTTTTAATCTTGTTAAAGGATGTCAGTCATAATGCACCTCTGGAATTGAACATTGCAGGCCTCTTTTTCTCCTGGCTTTTGAGTAAAACACAAGTGGTTCCAGCCTTCAGTCAGTTTCACAAGAAGTTCTGCTCTACACTGAAAATGCACACATCTTTTCCTGAGATTTGATAATCCTTATTTTTTTAGGACAATGAATGATAGGTGATTTGAGAGCAGCTCCAACAGCACTTCTATGGGTGACAGCTGGTCCAAAACAGATGCTGAAATTTTGACAAGTAGCTACTGTCCATGGTGCTGATCGAGGTTGGTGGCCACCTGTGATTTGGTCCAAGTGCTCCATGATAAGAGTGAAGTGCTATCTGGATGGGTGATGGTCACCCAAGCTGATTGATTGCCCATTTGATAGTCAGGATGTCCTTTTCCATTGTAGAATATTGAGTCTCTGACAGTGTTCCTCCTCATTGATATCCTCCACAGCACCAAGGCCAGTTTAGGACTCGTCGGTGTGTACAATAAATCACCAGTCAAAGTTGAGGATGTGAAGAACTGGCTCAAAGGTGCCCTCAGCTGCTGGAGTCCATCAAATCTTGTCAGGATCACCCTTTTTCATGAGGTCTGAGGGGGAGCAAGGGTGAAAAATCAGGGAATAAAATGCCTTTAACAAGGGTGAGCAATCGAATCCGCAAAGGGCTAGTGTGTATGCAAGTTTTTGGGATAACCTTTAGGTCTGCTATTCAAACCCAGGTGTGAGGACTCTTCAGCCAATCAGTCCTCTCATTAGGAATCTAATTAGGGAGTTGCAGCGAAAACCCACATACAGAATAGCCCTTTCTGGATAAGATTGCCCACCCCAAGTCTATAACAAACCACCAACAACAGGAAGGCTCACAGTTGTGTCTTAATTGTCGGTCATGGGGCACACTAGATATTGGCCACTTTCCTGTTTTAGAACTTGGGAACAGGTATCTGTTTTCTGTCTGGAAGCTAAGCCATTAGTCTTTGGCAAGCCCCAGGTGACATTTTAGGGTTGGTGGTGAGACTGGTCATCTAGTACCTTGCAGAGAGGTGTTCTATACCAGTGTTTCTCAACCCGGTCGTCGGAGACCCCTGGACAGTCCACATGTTTGCTCCCTCCCAGTTCCCTGCCATACAGTTCACAAAAACGTGGACTGTCTGGGAGTCCCTGAGGACCAGTTTGAGAAACACTGTAGTACACAGTCTTCCAAGTAGATGCCTAGGATTGTTTGGGTAATTGGCAGCATAAACCCTGTGTAGCCACAGAACCTCATATATGACTGGAAGCCCGGGGGAATAGCTCTATCCAGTTTTAGTGCAAGAAGGACATATGGGACCATAAAGCCCCAGTTGGGTTGCCCAGAGTAGACGGCAAAGGTCAGTCATACGCCTGGAGAGAAGTGGGGTTCCCGAGTGAGTTATAATGTCTTTTGTGATAACCACCTTGGTGGTTAGAAGGAAGAGCATCTGGACAGGCAGCTTTCAAGGTGGATTTCTGCAGTGGGGTAGCTTTGAGTTAATGCACCACACCAGCAAAAGGACATATTTTGTCCCCTGTCCTGGTGTGTTCCTTTCCCACAGATAGCCTCCCGAAGTGTGGGTATGCTCAAGGTGCCTTTTGGTATCTATTTTAGACCTTGGTACCATGACCGTCTCTTCCTGTTTGGAATTCACAAAATAGAGTAGGTTATTGCAGACCACCCTGGCCTGCTTCCTCTGTGTCCCCCTCTCCCAGGAACACCGACTGTGGGGTCTGAGGCACAGGGAGGTCCTTTCTCTGTCTTCATGCCTGCTTACATTGATGCCATTGGCAAGCCAGAGGGAGTCAAATCCTGGGCATTCCTCCCTGGAGGGGTATGAGAAGTTCAGGCATCACCCTGCTCCAAGATTTCTGTGGGACCTGCCAGTCAGATGGCGGTGCAGGGTACCTCGAGGATGTCTTCCTGCATGCATATGAGGCGCTACTGCCTATGGGTAGTGCGGTCCTCAGATGGAGCAACTGGGGCAGGCGAGAGCGATAGTGCCCCCAGAGTCCAGCGATGCCCAGGTATAGTGTCCCTGCAACCTGGGTCATCCTGGTCTCTTTGTTCACCAGACACCGCACCACCAAGGCCTTGGGGCCAGCTGCTATAGATCACACCCTTGAGTCAGTGGCCGTTCCCAAAGAGGTGTGGGGTGCAAGTGCTCCTGCAGGGTTCCTGCTACAGTGCTAGCTCCTGTGTCGATGGAAATGCTTCTTTCTCCTTGTAGGAGGGCCTAGTTTTCTCACTCCCGTCCCAGAGGGCAGATGGCATCCACGTGCTTGGCAATCTCCACAGTTTTGTGTGCTGTGGCCGGGGCCATCTGTCCAATGACCAGATATTTATCACATTATTAGTGCAGCACATGCTCACATGTCCATCCATTTTAAATAGCTGATTATCAAGGTTGTGGTGATTCACAGACTATCCCAGAAGAAGTAGGAGACAAAGTATGGTTCCCCAGAAAACAATTCCTTTGCAGTGTTCTTTAACCGTAATTTATGAACAATAATCATAATATATTTCAGCAAATAATGTAGGATGTGTTTCTTTCCAGTAGAATTCCAAGATTCTCAAAAAAAACCAACACATGTGTCTATCACACAAACCCTGTACAGCACCAACGCCCTAAACATTCAGCACCTGGAGCTGTCCTGCAGAAGTACAGCTCTCAAAAGAACAAAGAGACACAGCTACAAACACAGTGATTAAAGTGAGCTGAGGTGACATTATCAAAAATGAAGATATATCTTTCTGTGTTTTTAACTGCACATTTTTAGCTCTGTTCGAATGTTGGCAAAGTTTGCACTCTCCCCCCAGTGTCTGCTCATTTTCACTGTCACCTCCTGACACCTCCATAATGAGTGTGATGAAAGCTAAATGTGTAACGCCGACTTCCCCCCACATGCAGACCGCACGTTCCCACGGCCAAATTCTGCATCCATGCAACCAATATAAGCAGTATAGTGTGACCTACTTTACTGATAATTAAAAAAGAAACCAAAGGACGGCATCACGTCTGCTTGTTGGGTGTAAGTGAAAGGAAAAGTTCCTCAGTCGTATCTGTGCATTGAAGCATTCATGTGGCACTGTATATGATTTACCTACATAAATAAATCACAACTGAACTGGATCACTAGCTCACTCCCCTATGCAATAAATATAGTTCTAAAATGTCACAGTATGGAGCAGAACTCATGCATGCTTCAAATGCACTAATAGTACTATATCATACATTGTATCACTGTGAGAACAGGAGGTGTGGTGATCTCAAGGAGGCTGTTCCACTCCACCTGTCCCCCATTAATGTCCACCCATATAAATTAATCCTTTCTGTTTCTTCTCAGCCCTAGTAAACCTGTCCAGATCCAGACGTCTGACCCGAGTCCTCTTGCGTCGCATTATTGAACTTGCACCATAGGGCCAAATTTCATTTCCTACTTTCCTTTCTCGACGAATCGGTGCTTTTAGAAATTCCAGTTAAACTTGTCCCTGTAAATGTAACAATGGAATGACCTCGCGCATGTCTAACCCCATCGACATGTGGTTCTGTTCACCAACAAGTCCAGAGCTGAATGCATAAAACATTTAAACCTACAGATTAGGAATGCATAAATTATACGCATAAAAATGGTTCACATTTTGCAGCACGAAACGTAGGACATTCTTCAGCGACATGAAGAAGACCAGAAGAGCATATGACTGCATTGCAAGCCTAGATGGCAACATGTCAGATTCCAGCAATATTCATAATTGTGATCATTCTCACTTTTCTAATGAGCAGAGTGACAATGAAGCCTTGTGATTACAACACACATTGCGTCTCCTAGAAGGGTTAAGTGAGCAGCCTGCCAGCACAAAGTGTTTGTGTTCATTGGCAGTCACCTCAAAGCGTCCCTGTACACACCATGTTTGACAAACAGTTGACAGTAAATTAAAAATAGGCAGCTGTGAATCCAGGGGAGCATGTTCCCTATTCTGTCCTCGCATTATGGGCCTTTTTCCGACCAGCCTATGTGTTTCGCGGTGGTTTCTTGAGAGCCTTGTTAGCAGTAATTAACAGCAGCGGTTCCATTATCCTCCTAAGTAATATACCCTTCTAAATACAATTGTGGCTTCCTCGAGTTCACTTGCTCCTAAAAGCTCTTTTAAGTTGGTGAATTTTCCCATGATGCCATTATGGGCTGTGGCAGGCCTGGGGGCGAGGCGGGACACTGCGGCAAAGCGGGGTGTCCACTCAGGGTCAGGCCAAACGAAAGCCTTTCACAAACAAGAGCGTGAACTCTATTACTGATGCAAATCCAGCCTCTTAGTGGGAATTGTTTCAGTGGTATAATGGAGCCATAGGAGCAGCTTCCTTCCCATCTCAAACCATAGCCCCCCCCTTTTCGGATCATAGGTTCTTTTGTGTGCATCTCTGGACATTTTAGCAGCCTGTTTAAACGACTTCCATTGTCCGCACGCCTTTCTTGATTTCCCTCCCTGCCACAGCCCCACAATGCTCTTGTACCAACAACTTTGTTACTTCGGTTGTCCCATATATTAGAACTAAGTTGTTTCAGGTTAGGCCTGGTCCGGGAATTCCAACCTGTGGCACAGATTTCCGAATGAACTGGAGGATTTACATCTCATTTTGCTGAATACTTCAATAGTACAAAAGTTCTGGAAAGGAGGCTGCATGACAGTCTAGGAACAGATTTAGATTCACAGTGACAGCTTAATCTACCAGATGCTTCTGGTTCATTTTATTGAAAGGTGAGGAATTTTGGCCAGATCTTGAACCCTCAGCTGGAGTTGTGTCTCCTAAGTATGTTTAGCATGCAAATTTGGCTCCACTCGATGACCTACAAAACAGTGGTCAGGAGAGATAAGTATTTTCCACAGTCAAAGTGTTAGGAGCCAGTGACCCGGAGTTCAATGTGCTTGTTAATGATATACAGAGATTGCTGTGGTTCTAATCGTATAGTAAAAATTCTGCATATTATCTCTTTTTGCCTTTGACCATTGATGGGGCAGATGACCGTTTGTTCTTTTGAATTGACCAAAGAGCTTTTAAAATTTATTACCAAAAGAAAGCGAGATGTCTCACAAGTCATTAAATCTGTATTGACACTTAGCCCTCAGTAACCCAGCGAAGCACAATTTACTAGGGGCTTATTCTTTTAACACCGGAAAATTAATATTGTAAGCAGTCTCATCCTGCAATATAATAACTCTTCTCATAACAATCTCAGAGCAGTACACTGCGGAGACTGCTACTGTGATAAGAGCACAATACAATATTGGAATTTTTACCCTTACTGTGGGTTTCCAAATTAAGTGGGTAATCCCTTAATTAAGTATCCATCGAACACCCCTGTTCCTTAAAGATTAGCTTTCTTTAGTAAAATAGACTATATTCAAGTAATATGGCCGTGATTATGCAATATAAATTATTACATGTCTTTCAAAAGATTGCCAAAAGTCTTATGAGTGAGTCCAAAATATGTAAATCATACATAATTATAAGGCCTGTCTAATAATCCAGTAAAGTTTCACATATGCTCAAAAAAGAATTTTGTAAAATATCACCAGATGGCTAACAGCAAAGCTTTAATAGTATTGAATAGTTCATTTTCTTTGGTAAACAGATTTACCTCATTCAGTTCCCCTACAATAATAGTTGCAGTGGCACAGCATAAGAATTTTACTATTCAGCAAAGTAGTTATACTAGTATAACCAGTATAATCATAGGTATAGTTTACCTATAATGACATGGTCTTACCAGCTTTGTATGCAAATTGAATGTTTGTTGTTATTCATTTAGAACCTTCAGCAAAAATAAAATTTCCAAACTATTGTTGCAACAGGAAGCAGCATTTATTGTTTACTGTAAATTAAATACTGATATGATGACAAAGACGACATATATTATACGTGCCTACGAATCACAAAGGACCACATGAAGATTATGAGTTTTTACTCATAATAAGACCAATAAAAGTTTCTTAAATTACAGACGTTCCCCTACTTATGAATGAGATACGTTTCGAACGGCTGTTCGTAACTTGAAATGTGCGTAAGTCGTTATTCAACATCATTTTAAGGGTATACGCAAGTACAAAGAACTAGGATGCTGGGAGTACGCACGCTACACTGCTGCGCGGTGGGAGTAGCGGCCAGAAGTCGTACTAGGTGGGATTGGCGCGCAGAAAAAAAAAATTGATGTTGCGGACCGGAAACGGGAACCCAATGAACACAATTTGGACTTACAGTCCTCTTCGTTCGTATGTCTGAAAGTCCATAAGTAGAGGAGTGCCTGTATTAATGACATAAACATATTTTCTCATAGAAAATTAACTTACAAACATTGCAACTAGCTATCTGTTGCTCTCTGTTCCAGAAAAAAATTAATAAATGAACCAAAACCCATATTTCTTTTCGATTTAACCAAAGATATCTTCTGTCAATATGAAACAGTTAACATTTTTTGTGGTCAGTGTAGCTACGGAGAACATTAAATTAGTGGTTTGTGAAAGGTCACAAAGCAAAAAAGTGAAGTATCTGACTGGGAAGCTTATTGAGCTGATATTGTCAGAGGTGCTGTCTTCTGATCTTAAGCTGTCTATACAGCTGTACCTTTCAAAGGGAAGGAAAACCATACAGGTCATGGCATGAGACCAAGTTGTAACGAAAGACCAATGGCAAGCCTCTTCACATAGATATAAATATGATATTGATGCAGCCAAATCCCCCCTTTCCTTCTATGCATGAAGAGTGCAAGTAACTCGATTACAAAAGAACTCTGTCTGAATTTCCTCCTATAACCTATGTCTTCATAACCCACCAGTCAGCAAAAACCATGAAGTCTCTTCTCCCACACCCAAGGGCTCTAAGGGGGGTATATAAGCCGTGTGGATCTTAGGCTGGACTTTATTATATCATGATGGCCCTTCTCCATCAGGGCTGTGGCTAAGTAAAACTTACGAGGCCTTCAATGTCATGTACATTTTAACTTCCAGGCAGTGATCCCCTGGGTCTCCACACGACCCCCTGCCCAGCCTCTCTGCTCTGGACCGAAATACCTACAGCAGCGTTATTATATTTTATTATCCACAGTGTTATTCTCCTTCTTGCTCTCCAGCCTTCCTGAAAGCCCCCTCATCCTGTGGATACTTCTGGCTGAGAGCGCCGTAAATACTAGACAAGGCTTTTGACACACATAAGCGTTTATAACCACCAAGTCGGCCCATTCTCAGGTATCACGTATGACATATGAGAATGCATGTTTTACGGCAGGTTAGCCAGGCCCCAGCCAACGTCCATGAATTATCCATGGCACGCATATCCCGCCCACTAGGGCTGGGGTCTCTATTTCTTTCTCAGACCACATGTGGGGATCATGATAGACACTCTGTCTCTTTCTCCCACATGCACACATGCATAAAAGGAGAAAATCAAGCAGGTGAACTTCTAAGCTTCTTATCATAAATAAAAGTGCATCTCATGCACACTGCAGGCTTGTTCTCCTCTCTGGGTCTCTGCCTGCAGGTAGGGTACCCTAGCAGCTCCAGTGCTAAGTCTCCCTACTGGGTCAGCCTTCTTTCTTTTACCTTTTCACCAGAAGCTGCTCCATCAGCCGAGAGAGAGCTATGTGCCGTGCCCAGGAGGCTGCGGTGCCTAAAGCACGCAGGCCGTTCCTTCTTCCTCCCTCCTGCCACGGCTCACAGCCCTGTGATGACCTCGCTCAGCAGGTCCACCGCAAAGCCGCAGACCGAAAGGAATTCATGTTCTCTCTTTTCGCCACCATGAGGAAACTAAGGTAAGAATATTTTGAACATTAAAAACAAACACATAACTTGGGTATAATTCTTTATTATGAGCCTGTTCTAGAAAAGCACTTATGGAAGATGGATGGTTGGAATTTATTTGTAAACAATAACTGGGAAGGAGTCAGGAAAGTGTCAGGAAAGTGACAGGAAAGTGTCAGGAAAGTGGCAGATTCAGTCAGTTCATTAGTAACTTTTGTATGTCTGCAATGATATGTTCACACTGAAATTGGACGCCTCCTGTTCAGTTCATTTCAGAAGCGTTCATTTTTCACATTTTCTACTGAAAATCGCTTTTCCGCAAATGTCATCGCTTAAGACAAAGGTGGTGAAATATTTTCCGTTACTAAGCCGTTGTTGACTGGATGCTCGCGTGATATTTAATCAGCTACAGGAGGCACCTGCTGAATCGTTGAGGGCCTCCCCGGCTGAAATGTTTGCGGGTATCGAGGTTGGCAGAGAGGCTCGACGAGAAGGCGATGACAGTAGGGAAGTACGATTTCATTTAAAGCGAGCCCGCTTCTGGCGCAGCATGCGGGTGAAGAAGTGGCAACTGGTCCTTCATCAAGCAGATCATTATCACGAATACCTGGCTGCACGTCCCACAGTGGCCTGTCAGTTATATGACAATGAAGCCTGTTTATGTCGCTTCATTACAGCCCTTCCTCAGTCCTCTGCTTGCCTCTCGCCATCCTGCATGATCTAATCTCTCCTCATTTCACAAGTCCCGTCTATTCTATATCTAATTGTCCCAAGCAAACCGGTGCGAGGATCTCGAGGGCCCTGTTTGTGCTCCCTGGAAAGCAGCGTTGTTTTTAGATTAAAACTGCTCCTGTCCCCAGAGAGTATTTCCTGGGCTCTGCTGGCCGTCGTGCTTAGTCACCCAAATGGGCAGCATCTCTGTTTTTCTCCATATTTGTAACGGTGCAGATCCATCGCTTTAAGGAGGAGGAGGATTTACATAAATTCTGGGACTCTGTGTGGCAGCTTCTTTGTAACGAGCCGCTATTTGGGACATATCCAGTGGTGGGCCTGTGACTGCGTCTCTGCCATTCTTCTGCAGACATCTCCCACCTTCCTCATGAAAACAAGACGTGGCTGCCACACTGCTCTAAAACACGGTAACGCGTGGCTCCTCCAGCACCTTCGTCAGCAGGCCCCAAAGGAGAATTTGCTGTCGATGCCCTGGTTCCAGTAAAGCCTCACAGCTTTCCAGTCAGCTGCTTTGAATCTGGGTTTGTCTCCCTGCTTGAACAACAGCCGATTGGCTACGCTGAGAGTGAATTCAGCACCGGTCGGGCCGCACTTAGATTCCATGTTCAACGGCTCCGTTACTTCTCAATAGCGCATATCTTAGACCGCAGAGGTATTGCCAAAGGCCGTTTTATTTAGACGGCTCCTATTCAGATGTTTAACCCTAATTTAATGCCTAATTATAGCCAAATATTTCATGCCATACACATTGAAATAACCCACAGAAGTGCCCACAAAGTGAGAAGGTGAGTCTGTCAGCGCTTCGCCGTGTGTCTGTGGTCCTGCATCGCAATTCACGCACAGCGGACCAGAGCATATTCACACACTCCCCCCTCCCGAAAAGCCTGCATCAAGAGCTCTCGACAAAGGTCTTAATTGCGTAGATCCTCATGGAGTGAATTTAAAGATTTCAACTGGTCTACATCCCAGTATATCATTTTTAAACTTTCCCTGAAGTATTCATACTCAGGAGAGATGCTTACTGATGATGCTTTACTCGGAGGAAAATTCATCAGTCTAAATATATAATTGTACTTATGACAGTATACTGGGTTGTTCCCTGCCTTGTGCCCATAGCCGCTGGGATGGGCTCCAGACCCCCTACGACCCTGAATAGGATAAGTGATTACAGAAAATGGATAAATGGATGGATGGATGGATGGATGGATGGATGGATGGACGGACGGATAGATGGACGGACTTATTGCAGCAGTCTCTGAGTACATTTCATTATCATACAGCACGTGAAGATAATGTGGAAAATGATCTAAAATGACCATTAGATTTTTAAAGGTATTTTTTTTAATTAATTAATACATCCGTACATGCAAATATGCATATACTGTATGATTCCTATATCCATATATGCAAAGTTCCTTTATACTAAATTGAAAGTTGGCATTTATAAAGTTATATCCCATTAAAACAAATCTCCCATCTTTGACAAGTCTAAGTTTGAGTTGCTCCATATGCACAGTGGGACTTCGGTGGTCTTTGGTCTGGAGTTCTGCATTAGCTAAGCTGCAGATGGCACTGCCTCACCAGACCCTTAAGGCGTGTCGTTCATGGTGAATCTGCCATCAGTGATATTTTCATCAGTTACTTTACAAAGTTCACAAGTTCATTGACTAGTGCTGAAGACTGATCCCAGCCAAAAAGCGGGGACGGCACGCTAGTCAGCGAGGCTGGCAGAGGAAAATACTGCCTTAGTCAGTGATTTACTATGGTTCTAAGAACAATAGAGGGGTTGGTATTAAAAAAATAGCGAATGGCAAGGCTCAAATATTCTTCTAAATGACAGATTGCTATAAATGGCCTAACTACATTATACTGCTATACTATATTTGCTTTTTATCAGGAAAAATAGGTAGTTCTCATATACAGGTACATCTAATAGAATCCACTAATAACATCATACAGTGCACTTCATTTTTGGGCAGAATTTCCATATTTTATTTCAAGCTTAAACACAGCAAAATTTCCAAAATATCCCATGTGGTTAATAAAAACCCAAAAGGTAATTTACATGAATTGTGAATTGTGAGGCTCTCCTTAGGCTGCTGATAATTAAATCCTGGGAAACCTGTGCTTGGGTTCAGCAGCTTGAAAATGACACACTGGCAGGCGACGGAATTCCTGGCTAGCCCGGAAGAGCCGTCCCAGGGCCGGGGCGACGGGGGCTAGCCACACGGCAGAGACCCTGCGGCGCGGGCCAGACTGACGCATGGTAAACCAAGTACAAGGTCTTGTCTGGGGGAGATCAGCCGTGTTATGATGAAACTGGCTGCAAGAATGTGTTACTTAAGCTGAAGCCGCCCTCATAGATCCGTCACACGAACACCCCACTCTCGGCCTAATTCACCCACATCGTTATATTTCGCAGTATGTTAAATATTCTCCCAGGCTGCTCCGACGACGTCCTTCTGTGTCCAAAGTTTTGGAGCAAACATGTGATCCATCCACTTGGCCACTCGAATGTTTCCGTGGCACAGGCACTGCCGTCCCGGAAAGATGATTATGCAAATTGTTGACCCATAGTCATCACTGTGAATAACTCACAACAAACAGGCATTCTCCCACATAACCGTGTCATAATATTTGCACAGTGGATTTTGTGCAGTTTCACAGTCGTAAAATTTGTGATGAATAGATTTATGACAGAATGGACTTGTTTAGTTCATTTACAATGTAAAGTAATGAAATGCACTGAAAACTTCATCCCCTTCGGCAAGTTCAGAGCAACTCCATGAACCCAGCAGTCGGCTCTTGGCTGAATACGCTGTGACGGTCTTTATAGGCTAAACACTGTCTGCTATTGTGAGCCTCTGGTTCCCACTACCGCCTCGCCAGCTTGGAGCCCTCATCCCCGACTGACAACACGGTGTAAAATCCTATTTGCATTGTGTTTGTCTGCCGAGTCGCCAACACACTGAACGGCAACCGCTCCCTGCACACACACACAGACACACACACACACACACATGTCGCACGCACACACACACACCTCACCTACTGCTGTCCCAAATGAACAACCCGCTGACGTGCAGATTGCGAGCCTTAACGCTGACAAAGGGAAGACAGTTGCTAGGCTCAGTTCTGCATGAAGATCACGTTATGTAACCAGGCCTGATTGATGTACCTGTGCGTATGATAATGCTTCGTTCAGGTCCTCAAACAAACCGCCCTACACCTGTTAAAGATGCATGAGACATAAGTTCTGAGGCACCATTCCACACGCCCTCATCTCTCTGGAGCTGACAGGCTGCCCTACTTGGTTCTACCCATTTTTTCAACTGACAGAAGAGAACTTCTGATGTATCTGTGGATAGCGGGTATGAGATCCTCTCTTTGTACGCTTGGAATCAAGACTAATGTTGCCATCATTCTGTCTGTAGTTTCATTTACATACAAAATGTTCCATAGTGGTATTTACAAAAAACAGGATTACATGCTTCGTATTTCTTGGCGTAAGGGCTATTTTGACAGTGTGCACAAAGTAATTTAATTTCTAACCATGTGTACCCATTTGGTAAACACCTAAATAATTTAGCATTATTTCCAGTTGGAGTACTGCACTGAGACTATTTATCTACTCTTCAGATTTGTTTAGTTTTGAAGAGCTGAAAAAATCAGGCCCTTTTGTTTTTCAGCTATTTGTGTCTTCTGTTCAATGTTCCGCTAGTTTCTTGGCAAACAATGTGCTTTGATATTGGGAGTGGAATGCTGAAACTCTCTGTGTCGCCCTCTGGAGGAGGCTGAGGGTACAAACCCTTCCCCAAAACCCCCCTGGGCAGCAGATAGTCGAGTATAGATTTATTAGGATTGAGACGGCAAGGAAGACAGGTGAGCAGGGGATAGGCTCCTCACAGAGCCCAAGCAGGCAGGTGTATGCAGATCATTTCCCCAAGAACATCTTGGCCCAAACATGAACCTTCTGTGATGACAGTCCTGGATGGAGATGGCACTGCCACATGTGTCGCTGTGCGAGTCTGCGGGGGTCCGATGTGCCGTGCCTGCTGATGCCAAGGTTGGTGGCACACATGCCGCGTTAGCGACGAAAAGCGCTAGTGAGTCACCTTCTCAACTCCCACTGTACCCCCCTTTCCTGTTTTTAAAGATGTAATGGAATTTATATAGTAGCTCCTATGGAATTTATACAGAATTGGTTTATTCAAAAGGAAAAATTTGAAGGCAGCTCTGCAATTTGCTCCGGCCCCCACCCTCCAATAACGACATAAACATGTCTTCCAAAACATAAAAAGGGCTTTTTTTTTGCTACGAAGCATTTTGGAGCTCTGCTGTAAAAGGGAAAATGTGGAAATGTTTATTTTCTTTGCTAGATACTAGAAATTAAGAAACCAGATGAGGGCCTTTGCTTTGCGCTAATCTAAGAGAGGAAATGCTAATTTATTTAAATAATAGATTCATATTAAACCATCTATGTGTTTTTTTAAGTCATTGATAAAGAAAAGTTGGAAGCATTTTTTTTTCTGTCAGTACCTGACGTTCCAGTAAAAGACAAAGGATCATAAACTCCATTGGAATCCCAGCTGGCTTTTTCCTGCTCCTGCTTGATGGATAGTGTGATGATCTTCTAATCTCAAGGTAGCAGATATCAGTCCTTCCCTCATTCTCTGTGTGTGGATCTTTCCCCAGATTGCACCAGTTTCCATCAATTGTTCAAAGGTCCTTTAGCATCTCTAAACTGTTGCGCTGTGCGTGTCCTGTAATCCCAGTGTTATCCCATCCAGGACATTCCCTACCAGAGGTGGACATTTCAGGTCCAGAAAGTAAAAATCCAAACCAGGATTTTGTTTCAACTAACTAGTTGACTATAAAGAGTCACAATCATATTGTACTCAACTGGGGTACGTTTCCCAAAAGCATGGTTGCTAACTACATTAGCAACTTACATAGTTGGAGCCATGCAAC
>JAODLC010000103.1:1258558-1272381 GCA_026781145.1 Hippopotamyrus pictus
AGTTGGAGCCATGCAACTGAATGAGTCCAACTACGTAAGTTGCTAACGGGAGCTTTTGGGAAACGCACCCCTGGTTGACTGAAACAAAATCCTGGTTTGGATTTTTACTTTCTGGACCTGAAATGTCCGCCTCTGTTCCCTACCCTGTGTCCTGTACTCCCAGTTTTATCCCATCCAGGACATTCCCTACCCTGTGTCCTGTAGTCTCCAGGCTTGTCATTACCCTGCACTGGAAGCAGCTACGGAGAACAGAGCGAAATTACCTATCAGTCAATTAATGGAAGTCTAAGAATCAACTGTTATTTCAGATCTACTTCATCTATTGCTGGTTTAGGTTGACATAGAGGAGCTAGAAGGAAATACGTTCCCGTAGGCAAGCAGAAATCTTCACAAGGGCAAAGCTATTATTCAGCACCTATGCATAACCTGATGTGTCCTTCGAGAAAAATATTCAGACATCCCACACTCCATCCTGGAGAGCCAGGTTCAGCGATATTTATCACTCTGAAGTTGTTTACCAAGTCACATTCAAAAGCAGACCACGATAACACAGGCGCAATCCAACAGCCAGTCTCTCTCGTTACAAACCCTTGTGAGAAATATCACCGATAAATCATACTTCAGTCTGATGAAAATGAGTCACCTCTTTCATTAGGCCTTCCACTCTGAGTTTCTGAAAGGATCCTTTTGTTTAATTAAAAATGTTGGATTAGAGGAGGTTAGATTCAGGATTGCATTAAAATTCAAATTAGATTCAATGAGATACTGTATGGAGGTGTGACCACCCAAGCATATCCTTAAACAGTCAAGATCGCAACACCATCGAGCCACATCTCCTTGTGGTGGGTGTCCCTGTCATTGCATGTGACATCTGTTTGTTTAATTCAGATTTTTGGTTTATTATGTGCTTTAAAAACATTGCCATTCACGGCAGCAGAGAAGTGGTGATCAACACGAAACATTTAGTGTGATTATATAAGTACATAAGAGTAATTAATGTATTATATTGTTCACAGTCAAATTCACTATGCGTGATTGAGTAATATTTTTGTTAATATGTTTTTAGAAATTCTAATGTCCATCTCAAGCATTGTTAGATGTATGTATATGCATTTTAATAACTCATTGAGTATTTCTACATGGAGATTTAAATATATATTATATATATTTAAGCATATAAACTGAAACAACCTTCCGATCAAATGTCTGTTTAGGAAATGGAGAAGAACTAGATCACATGGGGGAAAGGATTTTAGCATCAAAGAAAATGACTGTCTGACCTGAAAGATCTGCAGGCTAACTGTTATGTACATTTAGTGCAGGTTGTGGATTTATTTTTTCATTTTTTTCTTTCTTAATCCATCCTCCCTGTTATGCCAACTTACCTCTAATCTGTTTTTATTTTCTAGCTTGTATCCCATATATGCCCACATGCACGTTCGAGGTGAACAGGCATTGATTAAATCAGCACCACCCTGTAACTAAGTGACCAAATTTAAGAGGTTACAAAATTAAAAACTGAAGAGAACAAACAACCCAAAATAAAGTGGCTTTGTCTATCGAATGAAGGAAAAGGGCCCAAAGTATCATCAGGATGAAAAATAAGTTGCAAAAAACACACAAGAATCGTCCTGGGCACCTAGTCTGCAGGAGTCATTAGTGCAGTGTAATTTCCCCAGTGCCTAGCTTACATATCAGCTTGCATCTCATCAGCATGGCCAGACACCACGCAGGCATTAGGCATGGAGAGATAATGGCCTCTCAGTGCCTTCCTCGGCCAGCCAGGGACCAGGAGGACACATTAAATATGAACCATCTCCAGTGCCCCCCCCCTAACACCCAACCCCCCTTTGTTTGTGGCCCTGCTAACAGCAATATCAATTCTACAGCACCAGCGGAGCAGCGCGACACGTCCAGGGGGCCGAATTCTTCAGGCAGACAAGTCTCTTTCAGCCGCTCCAAGTGGGGGAACAAAGTTAGATTGAAAGGTAATAGGTCCATTAATTAGCAGGCTTTCGGGGTGGGGGGTTGGGGGGGAGGTGGCTGGCAAGATGTCCACAAACACAGGCGGCTATCCGCATATGCCTTCCCTGTGAGGATCCCATCTGTGACACACACAGCCTTCAGCAGAGCTGAGCTGGCTTTTCATTCTCCCGGTGAGTGCAGTTAAAAACCGTGGAATAAGAATTACTGACAGAATTTATCAACATGCAAACATTTTGCTGATTTCATAACTATAATACACTTTATACTATTAAGTAAACTGTCAGGACATGGTGTTGTTCTGTAGCTTCTGTAAACAGCATCTGCCCTTCCCTGTAACACGTGTCCCACATGAGAAAATAACAATGCAATGGCTTTTTAAACCTTGCTTTAAATGCAATGAGATGGAGCTAACTAGTATGTCATCCTCAACAGCGTCATTCCATTAACATTGGTATTACACATTTATTTAAAAATCCACCATGGGCAATCAATAGTCAACCTAAAATATGTTTTTAGATGTCAAGTATTCCTGTCTTTGTTGAGTCTCTGAAGTATTCCTGTCTTTGTTGAGTCTCTGAAGTATTCCTGTCTTTGTTGTGTATCAAAGTAACCTGTCAATATCTAAAAGAGGCAAAATTATAGTGATGGAGAAGATATTGAGTAACCCCAGAACCAGACAGACATAGCCTTCTAGAATTACAGTGAAGGATGCAATGTCATTCTATTGATATTCCTGTTCACATCACACACTCTATAGATTAGTGTGACTGCAGTGCTGGAATAATGCGGGATCCATTCCTGATAGTCTTCGAGGGGACAGAAGCAATGACGTGCCAATGACCCATTACTGAAGGATTAATCCTATGATACAGAGACACCCAAGGGAGTTCAGAGCCTCGGATTCAACTGCAGGTCCCAGCTGCACAGATCAGACAGCTCAGTTGGAAGAAGAAGATTTGTAGATATTGTGCCATGCAGAATGTCATGAAAGGCTGAAGGCTTCCAGGACTAATGCCCCTATAGATCCATATCTGAACCCACTTGTTAAGAAGTCTGGGGAGGGGGGGGGGGTTTCACCAGGCGTCTCCAGGGAGGTAGCCGAAGATTCAGGATTACATGTAGCGGTTTGTTTGACTTGTTCAAAGTTCTCAGCAAATGTCTACATTTTCAGTAATTGGGATGCCAGTGTTGGAGCAAGCTGTAGGACCCATCACTGCCACTGTTTATTTGATTCCCTGCCCCAACCCCGTGTCCATCAATCCATGAACCTGTTGATCACTGTCAAGTGCCCATATCATGTTCATCTGTTCTCTGTCCTCACCATAGACATTTTCATAAAGATGAATGACTCTGTGATGTTCAGCAGCCTGTTGGTTTATTGTTAAAAATATTACACAGTATCAATCACATGCCTAGTCTTCTGGACCAAACGCTGGCACCTTTCTTACAATCTGTAATAGCTGCGTGTGAATACTGCAAGCTCTTCCCTTATCTTTTCCTGTCCGTTTGGCTTCATAGAGTGAGAAAATGTATTTTCTAAATAAATTGATATTTTATTTGCATTTACTCTCCCTGAACATTGAAGTAATGAGTGTCGAGATCTTCAGTAAAGTCAAAGGATTTATATTATGTAGCACTGCCAGATAGAATTAATTAAAAAAAAATTTTTTTTTTGGTTATTATAACATCCATACGCAATCAAATAAATGTAGGAGAAACCAGTTTATCTCTACCTGTTTAAAGACCCCTGACTCTAATCAGAATGTTCTGTCTATACCACTTTTACCAGTGGGGATTAACCACTTTGCTCTAACAGCTGTGTGTGATGCGCCCATTGGATCCTAAAGATGTTTCCACCATTGATGCCCCACACCTAATCCCTATAGGAACTCCTCTATATATAGCTTCTATAGCTATTCTCACTTTTTTCCTGCAGTTTTTTTTGCAAAGTCGGCATTCAAAATGAGAATGCTCAGCAAATGGCTGATGGTCATTAAAAAGTAATTTAAAGTCACAATACTGGGGGAAAAAACAACTGTTCTATCAGTTAGAGAAAACAAAGTATTCTAAACAACTAGATCCAGCGTTTTCATGCTTAAGTACCACAAAATACAACAGGAAGAAATTGGGGGGGGATTCAGTTTTGTGTGGTAGGTTCTCGTGAAATTCTACTGCAACAAACATAAATATTTATATATACTGTAATTCAAAGGATTTATTTATGTTATACCAATATATGCAGAATGCATTCTGGAATTCTGTCATCTGCTGTCAGATTTTGCTGCGCTCATTCTTAGGTCCTGTGCGCTGCAACTCATCTCCATGCACTTGAAGGTGAATCACCATGATCGTTCTCCACAGGGTCAAAACGTGTCCGATATGAGTGCTTTGTGACTCGTGGTAGGGGAAGGTGAGCATTGTGTGCTGGTTCTATTCAACGTCATTCCACAGCTCCCCTGCTAGTCCCATTGCGTGAGCCTATTATTATTCTCCATTAATAACTCAGCACCTATAGTCTAATAATTCCAGCTGATTTGCAGCACCTGGGAGACCTTGTTAAAGAGCTCATGAATTGAAAAGCAGACTGGCCATGCCACCTCACGGTATCATTTCCTATTAATGGACCATAAATCTAGGAAGGTTGTAATGGGGCTTGATGGCCACCTTGCTCCAGAACTACTTCTCCTTGCAGGGAAGGTTTGTGTTTTCCCTCACTTTTCCATGCCTCTTCACACAGGCAGCTAACAGCCGTCCCTGGACTCCGATTGGCCTCCAAGTGTCAGTCAGGGAAGAATTGCAGCAGATATCTGAGAGCAGAGGCTGGCGCCTCATGCGTGCAGCCAGTGAAGCCAGTGGATGAAGACCCCAGCCCCCAACTCAGCAAGCCTTGCACTGGAGCTCCTCCTGGAGGTGAGGGTGCCTCAGCACTTCCCGTCACTGCTTCCGACTCAGATGCCTTTTGGGAATTGTTGTTATACTTGGGAAATGTCTGCTGCTTTTGATTGGCACACCGATTCGCAGGACAGCTGCCAACATTACCGTTGCGGATTCTTTTCCGTCCTTTGCTCTGGACCCAAATCCCGTCACAGTGCAGAGAGCCCATGAGTACTGTTACACAGTGGTTTGTACCCAGGCGCCAAAGAAAATGCTATGCTAAACAAGCGGTCTGAAGAGACCAGGATTGAATCAGTTTTTGTAATTTGGAATCTTATCTCAAAATCTATACTTTTACTGACTTCTGCTGTCCATTCCTATAATTTCCAAATATGTTTCCGAATAGCTGAAGCCAGGTTTAGAAAGCCAAATAAAATCGATGGCTGACCCTGCCCTTCTTCTTTTCCCCTAAAAAGTTGTTCACCTTTGATGGATAATTTTGATTTGCTTCGGTGCATTCACTACGGTACACGTGAGAGATTATACCTCATTTCTAACTGGCATATAGAGTTGCCACTCATCCCTTATTTCGCAGCATTGTTCAGTTTTGAGAAATAAAATGCTGTGTCCTGTTACAGGATGCAATTTGTCGCACCCCACCCTCCCACCAAGTAAATTTTACTGTGGGGGACCCAGGGGGGAGGGTGCCGTCCTGTATTTCTTCGGCTTGAAAGTGGCATATCCCCTGTGGGCGTGTACCCTCAGTTCTTGGGCTAACTAGGCTAAACTTCAAACAATAACATGCAAAAGTTACTGAATTAATTACTTGGACACGGGGAGAACATGAAAACTACTCATGCACACAAAAGAACAACCCTGAGGTCAGAGTACTAATCAAATCACAGCACCCTTACCTGCATGCAGCGAGAGTAACCTGCCACAGAGAATGTGGGCCAAGGCTATGAGTTTCTTGGCACAGTTGCTTTTGCTCTGTCCTTGTGTACCTTGCCTAGGGCTCCCCTGCATATTAGCAGCTGTTTTAAAGCTATAGAAGTGAATCAAATAATTTATCAACTGGCTGGTTTTAGTGAACAATGACTGGCTCGTCTATTTCATGAGCTCAAGGCTGTTTGTGTCCAGTGTTCATTTCATGTCAAGAATGGGAAGAAACACTTCATAAAGGATAAATAAATCACATGTACTGAGGAGTAACAAACCTTCTCTGAGTGCATGAAAGCCAGCTGAAACATTCCATTTCACTAAAACCATGTAAGCTCCCTTAGATCTGTGTCAGAGCAGGTGTGTCTGTCTGCAGCCAGTAAATGAGTATGTTGCTGGGGGCTGTTTGCCATTCGCTCTGCCCCTAATGGGCAGCCCACTAACACTGTGTAACAGTGCACTGATTTATTTAGTCAGACTAAGTTCAATGTTGCATGAGTCACATGTGGAATGCATTAAATGAATAACAGTAAAACAGAAACACATTATCTGACTGTCAGACTGTTCGACAGCAATGCTTGGTGCATTCCTTGTTTTCTCTTTTTTTCACAGCAGGAAAAATGAAGTTTGCAACCTACAGCCCATAGAAGCACAGAATGACAGAAGTGCAGATGAAGTTTCACCCATCTTGCATGTCCATGCCACTGTATGGATATATTGTAGGTTAGGAATTATTTAGCTGTAGCCATTATTTTGATTTCTAAAATCAACTGAGAATAAATTTTGCTGTATTTCAAAGCGGGCAGCATGAGGTTCTGCGGGTTAGCAGTCGGTACCCATGTCCGGAAGGACTCTTGTGGCCAGCAGAGTAAGCCTATCGCTCTCAGGCCCTCAGCAAAGCCCTTAACCCCAAAACTGCTCCAGGGCTGCTGGAAAAATGACTGACCATTATCATGATGTAAAAATAGCACAGGTTCCGAAAAGAACAGCATGTGTTAAAAATACATCTGATCAAATTCATGGTTATCCCATTTAAATTTTGCTAACTAAATCCATCCATCCATCCATCCATCCATTTTCCAACCCGCATTTATCCTTAATGGGTCACGGGGGGTACGGAGCCTATCCCGGAAGCAACGGACACGTGCTAACTAAATATAATTTATCATAAAATTGTACTAAATATCTAATTCTGTACTGCTTTATATTTCAGAAATGAGCATTTCTGCATTGCTTTTCATGTTATACAGAGAAATTCACCCAAACCGTCTCCTTTCCATAAGCACTTATACAGCGGTGGGGTGCTGAAGACCATCCTGGGGATCTTAGCCACAATGTAATATACCCAATACTAATATAGTATTTTTTGTTATTTGCTTTAGAAATCTACACAACACTTTACCTGAACTTCAAAAGGGAAGCTTTTAACCTCCACCCAAATCTACACCCATGAAAGGCACCAGATATACACTGAATGCATCCTTCAGCCATATGGAGGTCCTGTAGGGGGGGGGGTGGGGGCTCATCAGCACTGGCTGGCACACTGTCTCCCAGCACAGGCTTGGACTTCAGTATGTATGGGAATCCACTGCCCCCAAAAATGTAAGCACTCCCCATGCAGTTCGGGTGGCCCAGTGGTTCAGTGGTTCGTGTTGTCGCTTTACACATGTAAGGGTGGGAGTTCAAACCGGGCCTGTGTGTGGCTTATGTTTACATGACATTGGGAGCATCATGCATTCCCACAGTATGCATTTTTTTTTTGATGCTGTGGGGACCATTTACTGGTCCCCACAAGGGGAAACTCAATTTTATAAAACTCTGTGACAGGGATTAACAAAGGTCTCGTATTTTGTTTGGTTACTAATGGTTAAGGTTAGGGCCGGGGTGGGGTTTACGGTTGACATATTGTGGTTAGAGTTTTCCTCATATAAACGAATGGAGAGTCCCCACAAAGATATAACTGCAAACCTGTGTGTGTGTGTCTGTGTGTGTGTGTGTTTGTGTGTGTGGAGTCTGCATGTTCTCCCTGTCGGTTTCCTAAAGTTACTCCTGTTTCCCCCCACAGTCCAAAGACATGCAGTTAAACTGACTGGTGCCTCAAAATTCCCTGTAGTGCATATATGAGACTTCTGATGGATGGGCAACCTGTCCAGGCTGTACCCCTGCCTTGCCTCCTAAGAATCCTGGAATATTCCTCTGCCCCCTGGAACCACGAGCCGGTTATTGTCATCAGAAAAAAACACCTCTGATTTCTGAAAACAGAACCTACAACAAAATATATTTTCCAAAACCTACATTTGAAAGCCCTTAAACAGTGATTATTTCCCATTTATTAGAAATCCATCTATCCAACCATGTTCCAACTGCTTATCCAGCATGGGGTCATGGGGTCCATTTAGAATCATATGTCAGAAAGATCATCTTCTTTTAAACATCCACATAATGGAAACTAATTTTCCAACTTGTATACTGCATATAAGAGTTTGCCTGTGGTGTTCAAGCCAGGAAAGCCTTAGGAGATTATTCAAATAATATATGTGGAAAAGGATACACATCTGCCAAAATGAAAATATGTTTGATTTTTCTAACTAGAGAGGTTGTGTATCAGTGTCACTTAATAAGAATGGACAGCAGTCTGTTTTATGGTGTTTACTGTTTTGCATTATATATTTTAATGCTTTTTATTGCAGATGGATTTACATTTAAAAAGTGGTTAATTTTATCCTTTCATATCATAAATGCAAATAAACAACTGAATTAAAAACCTGATAGGGTTTGCTTAAAGTATGTCAAATGCAATATATGGCCGTTCTGTTTAAAGTGTACCTTGACTTGTGCTTCCAAGAATCAGGAAATACTTCTGATGTCTTTGCCTTTGCAGAGGCCCTATTGAATGGCAAAGATAAACGATCTAAGTGATTTTAAACATGGTATGAGAGGCTCGGGCATCTCAGAAACAGGCGTCCTCCTGAGACGTCCGCATGCTGCAGTGTCTCGATTTACGTGGGGCGGCGCACTAAACAAAAAAACATCCAGTCACTGGCAGTTGAGTTGCTGAGAACACCTTGCTAATGAGGAAGGTCAGAGAAGAATGAGCAGACACATTACAGGTAATTGAAAGGCCAAAGTGCAAAAATAACAGCTCAGTGGTGGAGCAGAAGGGCTTCTCTGAGGGCAGAACTCTTCCGGCCTCGAAGTGGAGACAAAAGTTGATCCTGGTACCATCCAGGTGTAAAGTGGTCACTCCATTTCTGCACTTATTTCTGTATTTGCACAGCACTGGACTGAATGTGAAAAATACCAACCTGTTTGTGTGGCAATAAAAAAACGGGAATAAAGAAGAGGCAGAAAGGTCGCAGTATACATACTTACATAAGCAATAATGTATGTGTGGATGTCAAGAATAACCGTCAAGTATAATGCCCTATATAATTAAAAAAATTTCATCCATCCATTTTTCTGTACTCATTTGTCCTACACAGGGGGTCCAGAGCCTGTCCCAGAGGCTACAGGCCAAGACGGGGAACAACCCTGGATGGGGCACCAACCCATCATACATTTTTTTTTATATTACATTAGTATAGTTACAGCTAAGCAACATTATTCAATTCATGTAAATGCTTTATATTAGTATTGCCTTGTCATGTATATGCATACAAACCTAAAGTATATATTTTTCTTTTTGTGAAGGAACACACGTGTAGTAGGCATATGCACCATGAAGTGACATTAAAAAATCATAATTTCTGAGGAGCCAATCCTCTAAAAATGTTCTGTGTCAAGACTATATTCTATAGGTGGTTTGGAAAGGTCTGGATGTTTTATTCAGAAGAATAAAATTTCTGAAAATTCCATCAAGGAATGTCAAAATTTTAAATTACCCATGCAAATATATTTTTGCTTATATATATGACAGCTATATGTATTAAAACAAATATAATACATTAAGTGCAGTAACAGACTCCAGCTAAACTAGTCTAATTTTTTATCAAGTTATTTGGTAATTCTGAATTTCTACTTTTGACTCATAATGTGCTACACTAATTCTTTAGTAAATATCTCAGACAAGATGTTTACAACAGCAGAATGATGAACGACTTAATTCTGCTCTTATGTTCTATTCAATATGCTCCATTATTATGCAAAGAAGGTCAAAAAGCTTATTGCTCCAAACTGCACATACATCCTTGTAGCCCCAAGTTTTTACTCAAATTGACATAGACATGCAAAGTATATTAACTAATGACAACAATCAATACAATACAACACAGAAATGACCACTTTCCTTAGTAATACCTATTAAATGACATTCAATTTAAAAATTAAAAATGACATTCAATTTAAGAAGAAAAATATCCATTTATGCTTCCATCTTCTAACAGCATGTCTGTGTCAAGATAAGGATATTTTCTGTGAATGTGACTCCTACATTGTCTAAAACAGGGGTCTCCAACTCCAGTTCTGGAGGGCTACTATCCAGTAGGTTTTCTATCCTAACCGGCTTCTGATGAGCCACACCAGTTCTCAGGTAAATACCAGTAACAGATGTGGCTCATCAGAAGCCAAGTGGGACAGAAAACCTACTGGACAGTAGCTCTCCAGGACCAGAGTTGGAGACCCCTGGTCTAAATATTTCAGAGCGATCACAGGGGATCCATTTATGGTGAGATGTGTACACCTACAGTCTCTAATTGGATGATTGATGTGCTTCATTTATGATACACTGATCAAAGACTAACCTGGAAAAGATAAAGCAGGTGCAGTGTCACTAAATACACTGCATCTCTAATGCAGTGGGAAGGCAAAATCATTGATGAAGGAAGATGAAGTGAAAGGGTATTACTTGTCTGCTTATTTTTGTATTCATTATATTTTGGGAAATTTCACTAAACATGATGTCTTCAGGTTTAAGTTTCAGATAATATGCATACTGGAATAATTTTGGTTCTGGCTGTAATCTATGAAGAGTGCTTAGAGTCATATAATGAAAAAGTCTCTGACAATGATATATCCTTATCTGGCAAATGAAAGGAAATCACTTTATTATCTTCAAAAGGGCTTAAGCCTACATGTTCTGGCTTCTTAGAAAATTTCCTTTGAAAAATTCTGTCAAGTGCTTAATATGTAGTTAAATTTTCAGGGTTACTTAACGTAAATTGAGAGGTCAACCAAAAGTTAAATTGAGGGGGAAAAAAAACTTCAGTCTGAGGCTATATTTTATTTTCTCTCAAGGAAATAAATGAAAAGGCAACAGCAGATTTAATACTGTTTGGGCCAGATACCTTGAATTATTTGCAAGCCCTAAAATGAACTAGCATCAAGCCTGGGGTTTGATTTGTTTTGCGCCTTGTGATCTCCTGGATAAGCTCTGCATCATCATGAACTAGACTGGATAAAGAGTTACGGAGCACGAATAGGTAATTAACCCATTGGGTTCAACTTTAATTTGAATGTAAATAAAATTCCATGTACCCTGTTTCACATACTTTGCCGCATTGTTACATTTATCATTGGAGACGTCTTTATAAATACTTGGTGAGGTTGTGGGACAGACAGGAGTTCATTATGGGATGTTTACCCCAGGATGAAATCTTTTAGCTTTGGTCATTGGTTTGAATCAAGGAAACCCAGGATTCATGAAAGGAAGAACATGAAGGGAAAAATAAACAGGAACAAGGGAGGTATGACAAATTAGGTGCTTTCTGTCATGCGCGTTCTCTGCCACACTGTTTCTCACTGAGATTAGCTCCTTGATATTGCCAAGAATAAGTTAAACAAACTTGCCTATGCCACAAATGACATGGCTTCAAGGACTGCAGGGAGAGACCGGTTAGCCGCTTCCCATAGAATCGCCACGTCTGTGGTCGTTCAGAAAGCTGTAATTTTCATTAGCTCAAAAGAATTAGCCAGCACCGTCAAACATTTATAAG
Source organism: Hippopotamyrus pictus (assembly GCA_026781145.1). NCBI lineage: Eukaryota > Metazoa > Chordata > Actinopteri > Osteoglossiformes > Mormyridae > Hippopotamyrus > Hippopotamyrus pictus. Next base: position 1,270,288 of record JAODLC010000103.1, read on the forward strand.
AAGCATGAGAAGAACTATTGAAAGCTGCTTATATAAAAATCCTGGATTTATTTATAGAAATATGACATCATTCATGTTGGTTTTCTGTCACACGCGAAAAGTGGGCATTATTCAACCACAGTGAAATAATATCAGCACGAGTAATTTATTTAGATTTCTTTTCAAGATAGAATGGCTGAAAATTATCCCTTGAAACAATATAATCTATTCCATAATCCCAAATTCCTCAGGTTTTCTTTTTTTTTTTGGTCTTAACTGGCCAAACAAACCCAGAAGCTGAAAACAACACTGCCCCCGTTTAACAAGGTGCTGAACAAATGACTCAGTAGCCTGAGAATAAGCTTGAGAGATATAGGCTATTAGCCTCACACACACACACACGCACACACACACACGCTCCGGGACAAATTGCTTGCAGATGATAGTGTTGGGCTTCGGTGGGGTGGTGAAGCTTCATGCGCTGAGAAAAGCGCCACTCGACAGACAAGGAACCACACTGAGCAGTTTAAGGCCTGCCGTGAGCAGCTAATATAGCACATGCAGCCGATCTCAGCCCAGCTTTACGCTCTTTGGAGTCTGCCACCGCACCACAATCCGGAGATAATATTAGCAGAGAAACGGATGCTTTACTCTTAATAGGAACAATGGTCTTAATGACTTCCCTGGTGACTGTGCTGAGCTCTTGCCATTCATCAAAACAAAAGCCCTCCAGTAAAGACAGCTTTACCTAAACAGTAGAAGGATGCGAGTTGTTTAGAGATGTTTTGTGTCTGGAGCTACTCTGTGCTAAACACAGAAGGGGATGAGCTGGGTTGATTTTGTGTTTCTAATTTAGATTTGTTTATTGGTGGTATGAGTTCAGTGGAAAGATTTTTGGGTATACTGATAAGCAGACTGTTTGATGTCTGGCAGAGGCTTATAATGCTGGGAAAGTGTCTGAATACTGCAGACTGTTCTGCGCTGTAGCGAATAAAAATATTTATATTGCACAGTACAGATATAAGTAAAACCAGTGTTGCACTGTATTTTTTTGTATATATATTTTTTTCTGTCTATTTGCTCTAGACGGAATGTCCCACTTTATAGAATGAGCTGATGTACAAGTTGTTTTATTTAAACATGACAAAATCATTTTATTTGTTTATAAAGTTAAAGTAACTTAAAAACCTCTGTACAAGACAATAGTATTTTATTTATTTCACATGTCACCTACATATAGCCATCACTGTGATTCTGTCTAAACTGATCGGTGATCTGATGTTTGTTCTCATGAAAATAAGCAAAAAAAATAACTTTTTCCAGACTGGCTCATATCTCAAAGTAGAAGGTTAGGTTTTGGCCTGGGTTGTTGCTAAGATGGTACTTGTTCAGTAGATATTTACGTATTCTGATTGCCTTAAGTCAGTGTTTCCCAGTCTGATCCTCGGGAAACCGCAGACAGTTCACATTTTTGCTCCTTCCCAACTCCCTCCTGGCAACTGGAAAGGAGCAAAAATGTAGACTGTCTGGCAGGAGCAGGGAATGAGCCAAAACTTGGACCGACTGTGCATCCCTGAGAACCAGATTGGGAAACACTACCTTAAATGTGTGCAGTTTTGAGGATTCTATTCATATTTAAAAATATGCTTTATATTTTATTTCCTGCCCATTTTCTTATTTAAATTTTATGCAGTATTATGCGATTAATCATGATACTTATAAAAGTATAATAATGTTCTAAGTTAGGTGAAAGGAAATTAAATATTAAAATCTCGAAAGTGTAACCTTTCTCCTTAACTTCATTGTCATTATCAAAAAAATCGTTCTTGGCTAGCAACATCGGAATCTACAGTTCTGCAGGTTGGTATTTAGGCTTTTTTGTTGGATGTTTTTAAATGAGAGTTTAACTACTTGCGACAGATTACTTAGCAATCGTAGACAGACAGGAGCGTGAAACGGTATCACCGCCCAGCCGCCAGTCCTTGACTGCTCACACTTACCTCCAGGACACACAGGCTGTGTTATGGTCTAACTTGAGCTCCGAACTGCTGTGCTCTCACCAGCCTATAACTCAAAAAAACAGCCACCCCCCCCCCCCCCCCCCCCCCCCCCCCC
>JAODLC010000103.1:1280687-1308861 GCA_026781145.1 Hippopotamyrus pictus
ATAGTTGGAACCATTCAATTGCATGAATCCAACTATGTATGTTGCTGACTTAGTCATGTATTAACTGTTAACCAAGAAAAGAGGGATATCATTACCTGTTAGCCAGGCTGGACTGGGACCCACTGGTAAAAAATTTCCATAGTTATATATAACATCCAGAATATAGCTTGGGGACCTAATGCCATTACAGCATGTTTGATAAAGGATAATAAATTAATAACAAAAGAACGAGCTTCAGGTCAAGTTTTACTGGTTAAAATGAGCATCAACATATTTCCAGTCATTTCCCCCAGAGTATATCATCAATTACTAACTAATTTTCTTAGCTAAGCCAGTCCGTTAATGTACAGAACACCGCTAAACACTATTTGTTTCCTGGCTCTCAGAATTCTGGCATATTTCTGGTAGTGAATTTGAGCAGGTCTTTGTAAGGCTCATGCTTATATATGAAGAGGGCAGATACTCCGCAGATACACTTGGAGCTGCTGTCATTTGTTTTGTGTGCCAGATATTCAAATATCAGTCTTCAGGTGTAATTATGACATGTCCTTAAAACAACTGAAATGAAGGAATCTGTTATTTAATTTCAGTAAAAATAAGACTTGAATTGGGTCAGCCTCAATGTAAATTTAGCTTTGGCACATATCAGCAGCACACATACCCCAACATCAGCCATTTTGAAAGCTTATAAATTTCATAATTTTCCTCACTTTCTTTAGATTATGGGATGAAAGACCAACAAGATTGGGTCAGGAGAGAAAACATACAGCTAGCGTACGTATGAGAATGCTTCACCTGAGTGTTAAAAAGTGTTATAGAACACAGACAAATTGTGGCTATCACACATAGTGTGATATATCTCATCAACCTACATTTGACAAGCTGGTATGGAAAATAAACAAGTGACTGGATCCCACCTCTGTTAAATGGGACAGCCGCAGGGCCCTTGTGTTCCTCTGGATACTTCAGACCAAAGATACTATGCAGCTAATCTACCTGGCTTTTCTAAGTTGTGTCCTGTGCTGGTGGCTGGGACGGGCTCCAGGCCCCTGTAACCCTCACCAGGACAAATGGATCACGGATGAAAAGTCAGTCATTAATAATGCCTTTATACAAAGACAAAATCATACATGAATGGCTTCGAACTGCCGAGCCAAGATATACATAAATAGCTGATGAAACAAATTTTAAAATGTCAAATTTCATGTTTGTGCTTTGTAAAGACACATGATTGATGGTTTGTTTGAAAACCAAGGGGCTGTAGATGATTTTCAGCCAACAAAAATATTTTTTTAGCATTTCTGCATGAAAGGTGGCAGCAGGTCCGTTCCGGCTGCCAAATGACTGTGGAATCATTCAGCCTGTTTTTAAACAGATGAGAGGTAGAAAATTGGACATAGGAGAGTGAAAGAGGTATTGAAGTATGTAGCCAATTGCATGTCAAGAAATATACAGCAATACACAGGAACAGCGGTCTCTTTCTGTAGATACAAGATTTACGTCAATATTACACCACATCGCATTTAATTAAAGCATCTACTGTGTGATATGGTAAGTGGGGCTAAGAAAATGTATCGCCAAAATTCAGTAAAGAGGATGCATGCTCACCTACCCTGCCAACAACAGCCGCATAGAGATTCTATAATTTGAACAGCGAAAAATAGATATACTTAGCAAGAATTCAAAACGCGTGATGCGGAAAAGCCTTTTGGAGGAACGTAGGCACTGAAATCGGCTGGGCAGGGAAAAAGAACGTGTGCTGTGAAAGGTGAAACAGTCAGCGCAGATCGGAAAGATGCAGCCACAGCAAGAGTGTGGCCGTCTACAAATATTACTAATGTAACTAATACAGCTCATAGCACCTCCTTCAGAAAGTTACGGTAAGAGGAATTAAATCACGGCTGCACAAAGTGCGCAATGATTAACAGCTTAGTGTTGGAGATTAAGTGTTTGGACTGAGCCGAAGTATTATTTTTGATTCTTGCTATTTTATGCCTTGTGTCAAGACAGGCGGTCATGGTTGGGGACCAGGGAATCCCACACAAAACACACTGATAAAAAGTTAACTATAGATAAGCTGTGTAATAGGAGCCTTATAGCAGCAGCAGCTTATTTGGGGAAGGTGCAGCTTTATGACTATAACAGTGATGGGATAGAAATACAAATTGTCTATTCCTTCAAGTTTGAATATGGACTTCGATGGATATGAAGTAAACATTCTGTAAATAACATGGCGCTGCTGTGCAGCTGCCATTTTTGCTGAAACAGGTATATATGCAAAAGGCTGATATCTAACAGAAGAACTAGCATTAGCATACTTAAATTGAATAATAAATAACCCTACTATGCTAATCAAATTAAAATAGTGACTAAATTAATATTTGTAACATTATAATTATAAAAATAAAATATTAACTATAAAATCTAAGTTGTGTAAATGAAACCATTAAAAGGATTCAAAAATGAACGAAAACAAAATAATTAAACAATCAACAATTAAGGAAGTGCAGTTAAATTTGAAATACGAAATGAACATAAATATTTGCAGCATATCAGTAATTGTAATCATCATCACCATTATCCTTATGATGATTATTATTATTGTTCTTGTTGTTAGTAGTAGTAGTAGTAACAGAATTGTATTTATTAATAAAGGTATTGTTATTTATAAGCATTTACATAAAGTTAACATTTTTTAATTATTTTGCTTTACCCATGTGCTTACTGTCTATGTTCACCTTTTCACTTTACTTTTTTAAGTCTGCTAATATAATGTTTTTACATAAACATTATAAACATATATGTAATTCTCATTTTCACAAATATTTCTGTTGTATTTTGAAAATTAGATAAGCAAGAATTTTATTTGTTTGACAGTAACAGAACGCAATATCACAGAACAACATTTTTTTATAATGAGCTTTGCAATCAATAGCAAAGCAGGTTTGTTTAATTTCATAGACACTTTACCCTTGCAAAAATAAAATAAACCAATAAATGGTTTAATGCTTTGGTTGAATTTTGTGATTTGCTTCAAAGTTTACAAATCCAGTCTTGTGCAAATTATATTTATATGCAAACATATGGATGATTGTATTAATAAAACATATTAACCAAAATGATCCCGTACTATTCAGAAAAATACAACCCTTTAAAATAAGCGCTCGAAGTATTTTTTCTCTGCATTAAATCAATGAGCTGTTTCTTCATATAATTTGAATCAGTACGGCGCAAAATAGCAGTACTTTCTGGAGTCATATCTGAAGTTATTTTCTCATTAAATGTTCTACCAAGTTCAGTTCAAGCGAAGTTGGTATTTTTTTGTTAATAGTAAAGAAATGATATAAGGATTTTTTGTCCATTTTAGCGGCCGATTGAAACTGACAGCTGTGTTTAGAGCAGTGCCAGACACTGGAGGCATTCTGGGTGGGGATGTGCCCAGCAGTTGGGCAGGTTGGCACTGATCCAAAGCCGCTCATGCCTCTGTCTGGCATCGCTGGCGCAGCTTGGCACAGTCCGTGCCGGATAACGGGGGCCAGCGGGCTTTTCTGAGCAGCAGAGGATGTGTTTCGGGGCTGGAGTGCTGATAGCCTGTCTGTTGCGGTGACCCCATTGTGTGCTTCCATAGGCGTGATCGCTCTTTGTAGATAAAGACCTGGTTAAAAATTAAGGCAGGTGGCTTCTTATATGGATTAGCAGCCAGAACACTGGGTTATGACAGATCTGAGCAACATAAGGAGAATTTGAACGTGTGTGTGTGTGGGGGGGGGCGCATAAAAACAAGTCAGGCGATTTCCCATTTGCAAGAGTCAATCTAGACATCTGCAGGCAAAGAAAAGCCATTAATTTCACAGCGCATGGGTTACAATTGATGAGCTTTGACTGCTAGGGTCAGAGGTTCTGGAGGTCATACGGATCACTCCTGCTGGAAAGCTCAAACAGCACAATTTCCACCTCCCCTTTCGTTTTTTTTCGGAAAGATTAACTGTCGCTATGGAGCCTGAGGGAGCACTTTACACATATTATTTGAGTTACACCTCTAGTTACTAGCTTCTCTAGTACACCTGCGACCTTTTTTTAGAATATATTTCTTGAATTTATTACTTGCTAGTTGCATCCCGTGGGATGTAAGGCAAATTAACTAACAGAGGAGATACAAAAAACATACAAAAAAAAAGAATCAGCCTTACAAAGAAATTAGCTGGTTTGGAAAAAATAACAAATAGCAGTATTAATGTTCATGTACAAGCTGTGTAACATCGCAGTTACGCACAATGTATATACATATAACAAGCACTGTGTGTGCTATGAATTTCATCCTGTGCGTGTGAGTCATGCTGCACCACACGTAGCTCAGAGGTCAGCTGGCCCCCCACCTGGACCCACTGCCTTCACACCAATATAAGCGCTATGCGCTAACAGCTGAGCCTCCTTGTCGATTGGTAATCGTAGGCTGCTTTATCATAATGAATAATTGCTAGCAAACAGCCTTCCAAATAGCCACTGCCCACCCACCCCAGAAGCCCCTGGGGGGCTGTTTCTTCCCAGGGACATGACACAAATATCCTTTTAGTGCCTCACACACCCCATTCCCTCCCCCCCCCCCCCCCCAAAAAAAAAAAAAAAAAAAACGCCACAGGAAACTCAGACCCCCTGTGTGATGCTAAAACGGTATTTCATTAGCATATATGGGCAGGGCTTCAGTGTCTGTACTGTACCTATCAGGACGCATGTCTTCATTCTGAATGAGCACAGTCAGGCTACTTATAGGTAGAAAGGTGTGATTAGTTTTCACTTAATGCAAGTAAATTTTCTTGCCATTAAAAAATCTCACCGTTTAATGTACGTGTGCCAGGTAGACCTGCATAATTCAGAACTGCATAGTTTGCCAGTGCCGGGTCCTCGGTCATCTTAGGCACCACGCACAGCTGATAAATAATAGATTAAACTCTCATTCGACCGCGGAGCACTTTTGACAAGGGAAAACTCAAACTGTCACAATATTACATGTAACAGACGGCATGTGCACCCATTCAATAACAGAAGCTTTGTAACATTTATGTGCTGTGCGTTCTTCACATACTGGGCACGTAACACGTCAGGTTTCACAAACATGGTCACAGTACCGGTGCGAAAGAGGACCAATGCAGACATGTAAGGCAATTACCCACAATGCACCTCACCTCATGCATCGCTGATGGTCTGGTCATGAAAGCATGCTTAACCACAGCAGATCATCCTCCCATCCAAACCTTGCACCCAACACAGTCCCAGCACCCCCAGAGCGGGTGAAGGGAGTGTGATGGAGGTCTGACCTAAATTCACAATTTGCAAGGCCAGCCTCTGTGTCAGCAGCAAGGACGTTACCTAGAAATGCTTATTCTACAGCCTGCGTTTATATTGCTGTGATAACAGTGCTCATTGGATTCCACACAATGTTGGATAAAGCAATAAATTGTTGTTTAAATATTGCAATTTAAATGAATGTCAAACTGACAAATAGAAACTTAATCATTTTAATGTCTCATTTGCATTTAGTATTTTTTTTTAGTTATGTATATTTCTGTTTATTTGTAATCGAAAAAGGTAATTTATTTTTAATGTTGTTGGCAGCACATAAATGTGTGTATGTGGGTTTTTGGTATGTGTGCTCTAGTATATGAATGGTGAAAGCCAACCTGTCACATGACCAGCGTTGTGTCGATTGGGCCGGGAATGACGGCCAAGTAAGGTAGACTCAGGGAATTGAGACCTTCAACAAAACCACCCAGACAAAAGACACAAAACAGTATTTTTAAACTGTGATTTGTTCAGTTTTTTATTTTTTGAGCTTTTCTCTACAAAATGATGATAAATTCTGAAACCAATGCTTTTGATGCAGTCCTTCTGCAAAATAAATGAAAGCGTGTCTTTGTAGCAGAAACACTCTGTCGATGATCTGAAGCACATGGGCACCTTCCTTAAAGGCCCCGTGTAACTAGGGGGGCGTCGGCTAATGTAACTGTGATAGTAAAAGTGTTTGTTGACTGGGCAAGGGGAAAAACAAGGCAATAAAAGTGAATTGAGCTGAGGTCTCAGATCAGGTGTGGGGTTAGGGTTAGGGTTAGGGTTAGATTAATGCCTGCACCAGTAAGACAGCAGTATCAGGGATACTTTCTGATCTACATAAAGTTATTCTTGCTGTTATATACAGTCAGGGAAAAAAATTATTTGAACCCCTGCTTATTTTGTAAGTTTGTCCACTAACAAAGAAATGATCAGTCTATAATTGCAGAGGTAGGTTTATTTGAACAATGAGAGACAGAATAACAAAAAAAATCCAGAAAAATGCATTTCAAAAAAGTTATAAATTAATTTGCATTTTCATGAATGAAATAAGTATTTGATCCCCTATCAATCAGCAAGATTTCTGGCTCCCAGGTGTACATTATACAGGTAATGGGCTGACATTGAGAGCCTTATCAACTAGTTACCTGTTAAAATACACCTGCCCATAGAAGTAATCAATCTATGCAGATTCCAAACTCCGTACCATGGCCAAAGACCAAAGAGCTTTCCAAGGATGTCAGGGACAAGATTGTGGACCTACACAAGGCTGGATTGGGCTACAAGACCATCGCCAAGCAGCTGGGTGAGAAGCTGACAACAGTTGGTGTGATTCTTCGCAAATGGAAGAACCATAAAATAACTGCCAATCTCCCTCAGTCTGGAGCTCCATGCAAGATCTTACCTTGTGGATTTTCAATGGTAATGAGAACGGTGTGGAACCAGCCCAGAACTATTCAGAAGGACCTTGTCAATGATCTCAAGGTAGCTGGGACCATAGTCACCAAGAAAACCGTTGGTAACACACTACGCCGTGAAGGACTGAAATCCTGCAGTGCCCGCAAGGTCCCCCTGCTCAAGAAAGCACATGTACAGGCCTGTTTGAAGTTTGCCACTGAAGATCCAAATGATTCAGAGGAGGACTGGGTGAAAGTGTTGTGGTCAGATGAGACCAAAACCGAGCTCTTTGGCATCAGCTCAACCGTGTTTGGAGGAGGAGGAATGCTGCCTATGACTCCAAGAAGACCGTCCCCACCGTCAAACATGGAGGTGGAAAGATTATGCTTTGGGGTGTTTTCCTGCCAAGGGTACAGGACAACTGCACCGCATCAAAGGGAGGATGGATGGGGCCATGTAATGACAAATCTTGGATGAGAACCTCCTTCCTTCAGCCAGGGCATTGACAATGCATTGTGGGTGGGTCTTCCAGCAAGACAACGACCCTAAGCATACAGCCAAGGCAACAAAGGAGTGGTTCAAGAAGAAGCACATTGAGGTCATGAAGTTATGTCTGTTGCACACTGTGTACTTTCACAGGTATTTGTGTGATACAAAAAGTGAGGAAAAGTTTATAGATTACAGACGCTTCTCCACTTATGAATGAGTAAGTAAACAATCACCCGCATTGTAAGCAACGTTAATGATGTTTACCGGGGGATATATGTTACATAGGTAGTGGACCAATATGTTCCTAGTAAACCTGAAGTGAAGAGCAACTCTCTCAATCAACAGGGTACATTTTTGAGAAAATTTCTGTGGACTTTGTGAGTTTCGGAACTTTAGCAAAAGTTCTTTGTTGTATTACATGAGGACTGAGTGAGTTTTGGTTCTCAGTACTATAACATACGATGAAGAAATCTTACTTTAGGTCATTGGCGATCTCATCTCAAAGGAAAACAAAAAATGAGTTTTTAAATGTACTCTTCAATCAGTGAGATCCTTGAGATAGAAACTGACAAAAACTGATCTCAGTCCATCAGAGTTATTTGTCTTAAATCTGAAAGCCAAGAGATTTCAGTCCAAAATAAGAAGTACTGACTATTTCTAGTATATCAGCTTATGTATTAAACACTCAATGAGATGATGACTGTGAATGTGTGTGAGAGTCAGGCAGGACCAGCTCCTGTCCATCTCCATCTATCTGCCATCCACTGCTTTCCCTGTCTCACATTCCTGACTGCTGTGTGCCCCACCTCCTTCTGCAGGCTTTCCCACGCTCTGCTTAATATCGCATGACTCTCGCACCGTCGTGATCCTTTGAGTAAGTCTGCAGTCCCACCCCCCGCCCCACACACACACACACACACACACACACACACACACATACACACCCCCGGCACAGCCCTGGCCCTGTCACACACCACAGGAGCATCACAGAAACCATCAGACAATAACATGCTTTCACACCATGATGAACAAAGGCTTCTTAAACAAGGTCATTGTTACACTCAGTCAAACCACAAAGTCTGCTCATGTTTATGTCTGTATATATACAGTATAAAAACAAATACACATTTTATGATACATGTGACTGTGAGCCTGTATATATGTAGTACTGTATATAGTATCTACACGTTTGTGTATGTATGCGTGCATTTTGATAGAGACCATCACTTGATGAGAGTTTGGCTTCATTAGTCATATTAAGAGATAGCGGGGGTGTAAATGGTCGGATACCTGTTTCCCCCACTCAAAATGTACTATGACTGCTCCCTACCTGTTCCCCTTCCTGATGCAAGGAGAGAGTCTGTCAGTGTTTCCACCCCCTCGAACGTGGGGGCGGCGGGGAAATGGGACCACAGCCCCTCCAGCCGTGGTTAATCCAAAAGGACAGTTCCTGCTTATTATAGAACCATTGCAGATAATAAAATCTGAATCAAACCGCCAGCCTAGATCCACTGGAGACTTTTTGAGACCACTTTTGCATTTTTAAAGTTACGGAAGCGCCCGGCACTAACGGCGGATCAGATATCGCCAGTTTGCGTGCCAGCACTTACTTAGCGAGCCCATGGCCAGATCAGAGCTGGTCAGCCCACTTCTGCTGTCCCATCTTCATGTCTCATATTCTCCAGCTCCAGCTGTCACTGTTGCCCCTAAGTGGTCATGGTTGATTCATGTTCATTTGTTTTCACTGTCCTGCATGTTGTGACAAATTTACATTGCAGCTACTGGAGACCAATCTGGAAACCACTAAAACATGAAAGCAGATCAGGGTGTAAGGTGTGGGTGTGAGATGAGGGTGTGAGATCTTGTTGTGAGACTGGGGTGTGTCTGAGAGTGTGGGGTGAAGCTGGTAGCAGAGTGTGGGAGCTGCAGAATACAGCCTGCCAATTTCCTAGCCAGGCTACCTGCCTGCCTGGGTGTTTGGCTGCATCCCAATACATGTTTGCCCATCTGCTGACTGCTTTAATTCCCCTTTCTGCTTGTCTCTCTGATACTACTGAATACTTGCCTGTTTGTCTGTCTATCTGACTAGCCTCTCTGCCTGCTTCAGACTGTCTGTCCACCTGTCCGTCTGCTCTATGGCTTATCTGTCTCTCTTGCCTTCCTCCCTGCCTGTCTGTCTGGCTGCTTGTCTATCTGCCTGCCTGCAGTCTGTTTGCCTTTTAACTGTCTGTTTCCCTGCCTGCCTTCTTGTCTGTCTGCCAGTCTGTCTTTCTACCTGTATGTCTGTTTGACAGCCTGTCTGTCTGTTTTCCTGTCTGTCTGCCTGTCTGTCTGCCAGTCTGTCTGTCTGTGGGTCTGCCAGCCTGTCTGTCTACTTGCCAGTCTGTCTGACAGCCTGTCTGTCTGCTAGCTTTTCTGTTTTTCTATCTGCCTGCTAGCATGTCTGTCTGTCCACCAGTCTGTCTTTCTGACTGTCTGCTTGCCTGCCTGTCTATCTACCTGCCTATCTATCTGTCTCTCTGCTTGCCTGCCTGTCTGTCTACCTGTCTGTCTGCCAGCCTATCTGTTTGTTTTCCTGCCTTTCTGTCCATCTGCCAGCCTGTCTGTCTACCTGCCGGTCTGTCTGTCTGTTTGTCTGCCAGCCTGTCTGCTGTCTATCTGTCTGTCTGTCTGTCTGTCTGTCTTCCAGCCTGTCTGTTTTTCTATCAGCCTACCAGCCTGTCTGTCTGTCCATTTGCCTGTCTGGTCTCATTGTCTGCCTGTTCATATTGCTCATTCGCCTGTGAGCTCTGTCTCTATGCTTCTATGCCTGCATTCCTTTCCTTACATACATACAGACAGACAGCTCAGCTGCTGCAGTCAGCAAGTCCTGCGGAAGAGTTATTCCAGTAAGAGGGTCCAGGTGTCACCAGAGTCATCTCATTACACTGCTAAGGCATCATTAGAAATGTTATCAATGTTAAACTACACAATTCACAATCTTCCATCCATTATGTAAGTACTTAGCCTGGTCAAGGTCACCTGGAGCCTATCCCAGGCAGGAGAGGGCAGGGCTACGTGCTGGAAAGGATTCCAGTCCATCACAGGACACATATACTCACAGTGGGCAATTTAGATTTCTACCACCATGTCTTTGGACTGCGGCAGGATATCCACACAACACAGGGAGAACATGCAAACCGCTCACACACTAGGTGAGATTTGAACGCCTAACCTACTGTGCCACCCGATTCACAATTACGGTACAGGTGCTGTAAACAGACACTGCATAAATAAGTAATAATATGTGCGTCAGTTGTGGGCATTTTGATTGACTGGTGCCAGCATTGCTTAGGAAGCATCAGCAGTGCACTGTGCGGACTACAAACTTTTTTGGGGGCCACTGAGAGGTCAGTTCAGGCATCAGCAGAAAGGAGCAACGTGAGAGGTTATTTTCGAATCTGTTATAAAGGCCCTTCTCCAGTGTCTTCTGCCTGGGGCCATGTCTGAGCTGTCAGAGCCGTGATCCAAGAGGCATGAAACAGAGCTGATTGCCGTCTGACAGCTTTTATAATAGCTAAACATGCACAAGTGTCCGAAACTGAAGCTGCGTCAAAGAGGGCGGAGAGGAAGAAGAGGCAGCTGCTAATTACAATGATATGTTTGTCACCCCTGTATTTCCCCCATGGTGGGAGACACAATAGCCAATAATGCAGCTGCCGAGGGAGATGGGTAATTTTCACATGGGCAGACGGGGGCCGTACAAACCTTTCATCAGTGCTGCAGGTAAAACTGTGGGATAATTACACCCCGAAGCTCGCAGATACTTTCTAAAAACTTTCAATACAGAAGAAATCTTTGCAGAGTGAAATATTCTGAGCAGCAATGATACAATTTCCTAAATTGTCTTTGATGTTATAGTTTCTTAGACAATGTTACCAGATTATCATTACAATTGCAATGCACATGAGAGACATGTGCCTTTGACTGGGAGGCAACGATTGAGTGTTTCACCTTCTCACAGCCTAAAAGATAATGATCTGCTGTCACCTTAACAAAAAGTCTCCTACAGCATGTGGAATACTAGAAAAAGGCCTTTATTTGAATACTTATTTCTAATAAGTGGCTACTTACATGGGTTTAGAAACCCTAAAATTTCACAAATAAAAACCAATAGCATTATTAATTAGTATAATTATTTTATTGGTTTGTGAGGTCGGCTAATAAGTGGAGTTTTGTAGGAGTAAGTTAGGGTTAGGGTTTCAGGTCTCAGGGCCGACGCAGTGTGAGCAGTGAGTGGTTTTGTGACGCAGACAGGAAGTTGGGTGAGGATGGCTCGTGTAGCTTGGGGGGACCACACTGATGGCCTTAACGCAGGGGGGCGCCCATCAACGCACTCTTGATTGAAACTTATGCAGTGGAAAGGCACCGAATGGGGATTTATAAATTGATTATTGCCAGGCAGCATGGCTGCCAATGCCAAGGGCAATCAGGGAAATGTAGCATGAATGATTAAATAAGGGAGGGCTTTTTGGACCAGCATAGATGGTAACCTTTTTATTTATGTCACTCAGCATTCATTTTAGACAGGAAGAATATAAAATGGTAGGTAGGGGGCAGATTCCCTGAAAGACAGGTATTACTTTGATTTCAAGCCAATAAGTTAGACTCAACGAAGACATTATGTCATATTTTAAAAGGCCTGAAAAAACTCCAGAACTTTAAATTAAATGGACATTTTGAAGAAAACCTGACTAAATGACCTTGCCTGGTATAAAGGAACAAATCATGAAAGAAATATATCTTAATCACCTTTCTGGAACTTAGATAAATGCCACAGGTATCCATCACCTCAATTAACCAGGCAGAAGAGTCCATCAGGATCTGACTGTCCATGATATGGGGTGGAAGCGACTGGAGCTGGCAGGACAGAGCACAGTTACCCCCGTACACGTTAACATCACGCTGGCAGGACAGAGCACAGTTATCCCCGTACACGCTAACATCACGCTGGCAGGACAGAGCACAGTTATCCCCGTGCACGTTAACATCACGCTGACAGGACAGAGCACAGTTATCCCCGTACACGTTAACATCACGCTGGCAGGACAGAGCACAGTTATCCCCGTGCACGCTAAAATCACGTTGGCAGGACAGAGCACAGTTATCCCCGTACACGTTAACATCACGCTGGCAGGACAGAGCACAGTTATCCCCGTGCACGTTAACATCACACTGGCAGGACAGAGCACAGTTATCCCCGTACACGTTAACATCACGTTGGCAGGACAGAGCACAGTTATCCCCGAGCACGCTAACGTCACGCTGGCAGGACAGAGCACAGTTATCTCCATCCAAATGTGAGTTGTACTCATTCATAAAGGATCTGTAATGCAGTATATAAGCTTTGTAAAATGTTGTCACAAACAGACAAATTGTCACCTCCATAAAGCTCTTCATGTTCAGCTAACTGAGCTCACTTCACGGTCATGTTTATAAATGATCTGCGCAGACGTTACTCATGTAGCAAGTAAGGAGGATGAGGAAACGCCGCCACGCTGGGACACGAGTGGGCTGCAGGACAAAATACCGCCATCTCAGGGATTATTTATCCAGCAAAAGTGGAACAGAAAGCGTGATTCATTGCCAAACGTCTGGTGCCCTCAAGTCAAAACTAGAAAAAGAAATTCCACTCCCCGCTGAGATTCAGTGATTTAGAGGGGGGTCAATCTTTATGTTTAGTACACGGTTTTAGCACAAACTGCTACTACCTACATTTAAGAGAGACCCAGAATGCCCTCTGTATGCACTTGACTAAAAAAGAGGCTATAGGCGTATTTTTATAGTGAATATTAATGATAATACCCTCATTGCAAAGGGGATGGATTTTGCTTCACCAGCACTATCATCACAGCACAGTCTCTGTCAGAGGAATTTAATGCAGGATCTGGAAAAAAAAAAATCTTCATTGGCCTGATAGTGTTTGATTTCCATTGAGGCTGAGGACTGAAACTGGAAGAAGCGCCACTCCAAAGGGTGAATGATAAGCGAGGTTAGCCAGCGCTATAGGGAATATGATTTCCCTGCAATGGCGATGGCGAGCATAAAATCAGGCGACTCGGGCCCTCCTCCCAAAATAACACCGCCTGCCCGGTCCATTGCGCGATGAAATACCGTCCTTCAAAGGCGGGAAACAGGCGAATCTCAAGGGCGTATTCATCTGTGTGTATATCACCACTAAACAAGCTGCCAGCTGTTTACAGCTAGATTATCAATCCTGCAGAACCTGACTTATGACAGCGTGCCACCAGATGAGGACCATCTCATTCCAAAACAAACCCTCTTACTCAATTAGAAAACGCTAGGAGGACATGTGACAGACTGTGCCTTAATTAAATGGGTCTCTCTGCTGACAGTATCAGTGTAAAATAAACCCAGTCAGAGCCTGTAAAGGCCTTTTTTCTGCCTTGATTGCACAAATAAGCCTTGGTTTCCATAAGATGGTGTTGGGGGGGGGGGGGGGTCTTTGGTCACACAAAGTCTGGTCATAGGACATTCATTCAGCTCAGCTGACTACCAATCATTTAAGATCCTCTTCTGCTTTGGGCTGAGGTCCAGAACCCGAGATCATGACACATGAGCACGATCCCCACTGAACACCATGTCCATGACCCAGTGCCCATTTTACTTGTGTTTCTGATATGCTGATGCCAAAAACAGCCGCCCCTTGTTTTTTTCTTCTCTCCACCATTTTGTAAGACACATCTCAACTCTACACACAGAGTTCCCTCCCCCCAGTCTCCATGTCACAAGCTCCTGTTTGGCATCCCTGGCCTCACTACAGGGGTGCACGAGGAAGTCAGCTAAGCCGCTATTCTGGTGCGATTTAGTGAACCTACAAATCTTGCAGCTTGCAGCCGGGCACGACTGCAGCAGCATCCATTTCAGCACATCGTTCAAACTCAGATGTATGCCTGACTATACATAGCTGCTGCCGCTACAGGTGTCTCTCGTCCTGGATGGGGAGGTTGCATATGAAAGGAAATCAAGGTACTCTGAAATAGCCATCAGGCTGAAATCATTCTCTGTTAGGGAACGAGGGATTAAAGGGCATTCGGAAGTTTTATTGTCATTTGTACAAGCAAAAGTACAATGAAGTACTTGCTTGCGTACCTCCCTGTGGACATAAACAACACATAATGATGAAGAACAATAAACAGCAATAACAGAATAGCGAACAATAACATACAATACAGACAGTCCCCAGGTTACGAACGAGATTCGTTCCCTAAGTTTGTCTTTAAGTTGAATCTGTGGGAGTGCCAGAACAATAACAATACGGTTTATAATAATAACACCTTGTACCTTGATCGGAGAAACGGCCGAAGTCGTGCAATGTTTTCACGAGCGTCACAAAGTAGCTAATTGTTTTCAACCCAGATTTTTAATATGGCTTATGGCAGATTGTTCGTAAGTACGAATTGTCTGCAAGTCAGGTGTTCTTTAACCTGGGGACTACATGTATATACAATATACAAGCATAGTTATAGGTATAGGTATAGATGCAATAAACAATAATATGTATCATAATTCATTATTACTCATCATTAGTTTGTCATCAACCAACCAAGAAAAATACCTCTGGGTCACTGTAACACTCTAAAGATTAACTGGTGTTGGGTCCCTTCAGATTATGTTAATCTGTTTTAATATTACATATTTAAATTCTATATTACATAATTTATAGGTTATTTTAATGAAAGGGTGAACGATATTTTGCACTTTCTTTGTAATTTCAGGTCATTTCTTGTGCAAAAACAAAAATCATGCTTTCATGAAACAAAGTATTTCCGTGAAATTCACCGCCTGTGTGCCTCATCAGTGCTGGTCAGATGTAAGCAGCCTCCTTGTTCTTCATGGACGTGGAGCCTACTTCACTAAAACAGAACCAAGTGTTTAGGTAACAAAGTACTTGTAGCTAAGGATGAGTGAAATTTATCATAGCATATAAGTAAAGTATAGTTTGACGAAAAGACCCCTGTGGTCTTTTGTTTCGGCAAGATGCAGCGTTTGCTATCAATTATTAGTATATAGATCATCCGAGCAGCGTTCCCCTTATGGCAGTTATTGGCCAATTCTGTGTATAAGCATGTTTTTAAATTGCATATTGGAGGCAGCACAAAGTTCCAGGGTGACCTGCATCCATCCATTTATTCATCCATCCTTCCATCCATCCATCTATTCATCCATCCTTCCATCCATCCATCCATATTCCGTAACATATTCTTCACTCCAGTACCTTATTACAGGACACTAGACAGGACGCACCCTCAAAAAAATACCAGGCCATCTCCAAGCACTCATACTTAACCATATCATCAATCTTCCAACCACTTATCCAGGATGAAGTCTATCCCAAGGCAAAGGCAAGGGTGCACATTGGATGGGATGCCAGTTCATCACAGGCTACACATATACACACATACTTATGTTTAAATATAAAATGCTCTGTTCAATATTCATCATGATCCTTCCCTAATAGAATATAATTTTTTTGCGATATTACATCATGAACACTGTTGAAAGGACATTGCGGTGTTAACTTCCTAAGTGCAAAATCCCATCATTATATCACTTGTAGCATCAGTCATTTACTTGAGGGCAATAAAGTAGTTAATTAACAAGGCAAGTCCAAAGACAGGAAAGAGAATTGACATCGAGGTGCGAGAACAGAGCCCCCGCGGCCTTAGCGAGAAGGCGGTGTGTGGGTCAAGCCAAGGGGCCATCGGATTTTATTGTAATTTATCCTAAGTTTAGTGAAAAGTTTTGGAAAGCAAGCTGCTCAACGAAACAAATGGTGTGGATCACAGGTGAAGTGACTCGCCTGGAGAAGACACAGTGTCAAAGCCGACATGGCCGTCCACAAACACACACCCCAGGGATGCCTGCAGGAACCATGAGAGTCACTCCATATCTGATTGATATATTCAACTGTAATCATCATAAACATACATGTGCAATAACAATATAGACGGGAAAGTCCCGATAAAACAGTCTGAATTATATCTGACAGTTCAGGCGCTACAGAGATACCAGCATAATGTGTGAGGAAATCCATTAGCATCCCATTAGGGTATCATGTCACCCAGGGGCGTTGCTAAACATATTGGGGCCCCCAGTCACTCAGGGGCCCTTGGAATCATCATAATTCCATCCACCCCACCCCCGCTTACGGCTCCTCTGATGCTACCCATGGGCGAGAAAAATAACCAATTATGATGTTACTCTGAGACACAAGGACTCGGTTGTAACCTTACTCAAAAATACACTTGCGGGAGGTATATCTTCAAAATACCAAGTGCCCACCTCCACCTCTACTCCAGACACAACTCCCAAAGAGGGAAGGATCATCATGTCTGAATAAGTAAACAAATGAGGAGGGAAAATATCCCTCTTCAAAACTTTGATTACTTTGTAGTGCATGAATAAATGTCATTAACAGTCTCTGCAAAAATTATTCTTCAGGCTAAGAGCGGCTGGAAGCAACGATTAAGGCTGTTTCATTTTCTCAATAAGTAATGTGAATTGTTTTCTGACACAAGCATGAAAAAATGAAACCAGGAATAAAAGGTATTTTTGTTATTGTTCAAAATCTCCAATAAACAAAATCCTTTACAGTTTTGCCTGAGACAAATTATTTATATGCATATATGATTATGGGTATATATTCTTATAAAACACATCATTCCAAGTCTGTGTGTTAAGGTATATTTCTTCCTTGAAGCATTTCTATTTTCGGACCTTATGTTACACCTGATTAGCCATGAAAATCACTCACCCTGTGGGCTTAGTGGCCTAAACTAACCTGAACATACTTATCTTTCCCTCTCCCTCTCTATCTATTTATCTCATATTAAAAATCTCAGATAATGAACAAGGCTGCTTCTTTCAGCTAACAGCAGCTCACAGGACCCGCATGCGCCAATGGCGACATCACTGAGTTAGTGGAGGAAGCCTTTTGTTCATCAGCAGAAATGAATGAGCGTTACCGGGAGCACACAAGAGCCGGGAAGTTGGCAAATTAACGTTAACAAACCCATCGACAGCTTGTCCAGCGGAATTAGGGTGCCACCTAGTGGAAAGTCTGGATCATAGCAGTGTCCGAGGAAGCTAGCATGTCCGCTGGAAAACGGCACAACAGACACCGGATGTTTTCAGTAAGTGAGTTTTATCTGGTGGAGATATGATGTCCCAGTTTAGGGTCAGGCGGATACATAAATAACACCGGACTTACATGTTGGAGAGAATTAAGTAGGAGTAGAACAAGTTCACTCCCAAATTTTCCAGTACAACGATAAAAATTCCCGCTTTACCAGTTGAAATACTTTCAGACATTCCATTTATCTTAATAGAGAATTATATTAATGTGGTGTTATTTTTAACCTGTCGTGTATCTTTCTGAGCTTTGACATACAAAGCAATTTTCATTCCACTTCAAGGTTACTACAGACATATTTGTAATTTTTTTTTTTTTGCATCACTTTAGACACATTTGAAATACTAATAATTGAGTGGATTACCCGTTTCCTTTATTGCCCAACAATTCGGCTGTTAGTGCGCAGTATTTAGGGAATAAGTCTAATTAAATTATTCAAGAATGCATTTGCTCTGAAACTTAATATTCCTCATGTAGCGGGTGTGAATATGATACGACCTGGACTGCATCCCACAGATGGAACCCTGATGCCATCTTGTGGTGATTATGTCAAGCTGCATCTATTCATTCCAGATAAATAATAACCTGCAACTTTTAACATATAATAGTATTAACAATAACAATAATTTAAAACCGATTTAAAGGTGTTATATAAAAACCAATTTCAAAACCATAACGGGGTCCAAATACTCAATATTCATTGAAAAATCAGCATAGATTTAAACCTTGCAAACATTTTGACATTTTTACACAGACACAAGAATCATCTCACTCAAGCATGGGCATAAATTACAGGGGGGATGGGGGGGGTTGTAGCCCCCCCCAATAAATCACCCACCCCCCCCCCCCAATAAAAAAATTACTTCAGATCTCAGGGACACTAGAACCATGTCTGATTTGAGTCAGTAAAATTAATGGAGAAAGTGATCAGTAGTGGACAGATCTACAGTGGACAGAAAGGAGTTGAATTTTACATGGAAATACCTCTAAGTTCAATAAATTCCAGTGCAGAGTTATGCAGAGTCGATGTTTATTTCAAACTGATAAAGGCGGAAAAAAAAAACAGCACTTACAATGTTATTTACAATAAGGGTCAAGCCAGGCATTTAACTTAGCTATTAATCCTAATACCTCTTTTTTAACCCACAGAGATTAAGAAAAGTAAACTTTTTGATAAATGGTCTATTTGCATTACTCATAAAATAATACACAAACCATGTATTTGGAGATGAGATGCATACGTACACATCTTCCGAAACATTGCAATACTAGCAATTGACATATTGACAATGATCCAACTCCATAACAAACACCTCAGATTTCAGTAATTTAAGTTACATTTTAAATTTAAGTAAATTATAAACATGCTTTATGAAATGTCTAGTTGATTTTTAAATCAAGAGAGTTTAACCATATTATGTACCATGAATAATAAAAGATAAGGAGAACACAAGTTAAGTATGACCAAGGGGGCGTGGCCTTTGTTTTATCACATTCTCATGCCGACTTCACCCATAATTTAGAGAAAAACTTATCAAACCCTAAATTAAAAGTCTTGGCACTATTATAATAAAACAAATAAAACCATTAAGAAAGATACCAAACAGAACTAAAAGTTTCAGCTTTGTTTCACTGAAAATGAAGACAGAGCTCATGGTGTGACAATACAATCCTCACTCACCATAGAGTTGTAATTGACTGGAGTCGCATGTTAAAGCTGGTGATGACATATTTTCTCCTCCAAGTGTGTTACAGTGTCTTATTTTCAAATGGAGTGATTTAATCTTCCAGTTCTTACTGTCAAATGGGGAACGTATGAGCCCAAAGACCTGCTCAAAAATGCCCATACAGACCCATTCCTTGTGAATGGTCCCAGCCACAGCCACTACCACCAGTCCGTGTGGTGAGGACACACATTTCAGGCCATGGGGCTCAAGGTTGGGGTTAAAGAGAAGTCTTTCCTCTCTAGCCATGGCCAGGAGACGTAGGCTGACCAGTTCTGCCCCTTGGAACTCATCCAGCTGCTCCGCTTGCATGGTGGACTGGAGTTTCAGACATGCATTCTCCCAGAAGTGCTGTGGACCCCAGGGCTCAGGGGGCTGATCTTTAGCAGGGTTCTGAGAGTTCAGAGCTTGGAAAAACCACTGACAAAACGCCTTCCCCAGAGTCAAGTAATCAGATACATTCACATTTGAATTGTCCTCCTTTTCCTCTATGGCCGGCCTTGACACCTATAAAGAGAAACCTTCATTAGGAAACATTACTAGTCCACACACTGCATTAGAACTTATACACAGTGCACAAACTACATCGAATACACTGAAATACAACGTAAATTGCACGGCTGCACCGTAATCACCTTCCCGAAGCGCCACAGCTGAAGGGTGGCCTTCACTAGCTGACTCTTCTCGGCCGTGGGTGGCACGACAACATTCTGGGCCGCCAGGTACTTGAAAATGACGTCTCGGTGCACCTTCTTACGCTTTAGCAACTCCTCGGCATCCTGACTGTACGCCAATACAGCCTCCATTGCCTCTGCAAAAGAATGATATCCGATCATATACCTCACTACCAAGGATATTTACTAATATGGAAAATGTTAATGTCGTTTTAGTCATATAAATAAGGACTGCGACATCGAAAAATATCTCGTTAAAATATGGTGTATCACTAGAGAATAAGTAACTATCTACAGATTCTACACATTACAACGGAAGTAACACATAACTGAAACCTGAATCATCCGCACCTTTAGCGTTTGCAACCGCGATCATTCTGTTGGTCACCGTGTCGCAAAGACCCCGCAAATCAGCCTGCGACAGAAAACCTAAAATCTTTCTAAAACCATCACGCTCCACGGCCGTCAGGCCTGCCATGATCGAAAACTTCTTTGCCGTTTCTGGTTT
The DNA here is from genome assembly GCA_026781145.1 of Hippopotamyrus pictus. Lineage (NCBI taxonomy): Eukaryota > Metazoa > Chordata > Actinopteri > Osteoglossiformes > Mormyridae > Hippopotamyrus > Hippopotamyrus pictus. The sequence continues at coordinate 1,301,001 of JAODLC010000103.1, forward strand.
TTCGATAAGGTGTGTTTTCGTCGAAGTCCGTCATGTGAAACGTTCCGACTGAAAACAAACACCTCTTCACTTAGGTTCCTACACATCAACGACTGTGAGTTGTGAGTTCGGTTGCAATCTCCTGGCGCTCGTTTATGCGACATCATAAGAATACCGTATGTAAAGTACTGTGTGTCTTAGGCAACAAAAGAAATGTTTAACGCCCAGCCATTCCATGTTTATTCATTTTTTACCACCAGCTCATTAAATTAATTAGTTATTTAGTTAAAAAATTAACGAGAAATTGATTAGCTATGTGAGGTATGATAGTGGTCGACTCAAAAAATACATGGGTGTATTTTATGGTTGCTGCAAATACTGGGGTGATTTTAGCAGGTTTTGAAATGGCTAAACTGACACACAGACATAATAGCATAGCTTTACACCAATATGATCATTTAAACCTAAGATTTTGCATTAGAATACTCAAGAAACTCTTAAAAGCCAGACTCATACATACAACACATTCATGAATATGTCAAAGATTAATATACAAAAAAGGAACAGAAATATTATGCAATACACTAAATGCTTAATAAATATAATTCATGTTAGTCCCCATTTTAAAAATTAGGCTAAGCACTGTGGTCTAAAGCCCCTTTGTCACTTAAGAATCGTTCAGTCTTATGAAACTTTGGCATCGCCTCCACTAAGAACCAATTTGACCCATCAAAACAAATGGCCTTAACTCATATCTATATGTCCGTCTACCAAACTATAAGAACAAAGTGAACATTTTCCCACTTCTAACTAGGTTGCTTCCCCTACAGGACATAACTTGACAAAAAAATGAAAGATCAAATCTTCATCACAATCATCCTATAATTAAATAGATTGCAATAAAATTACAAAAGTTTATTTCATACATTTGTATATTAAGTGTAAAAACTAGCAAACACACATTTGCAATTTTAATGTACAAAATGTGAAATACCTAAGATGTATGCTGTTTTGAGGGGGGAAAGGAATTTTGAACATTGATGTCAGAATAGTGCGGCTTACCTTCTGAAGAATTTAACAATGTATCAAGATGCACAAACCCCAAAACACTTGAAATTTCGAACTGTGAAGTTCACATATTATTTAACCTGGACAGCATTTAGTAACTTTATTCTACATTTTCTTTGGTTTAAAAAGGTACATTGTATCTGTAGGAAAATACAGTAGAAGAGGATATTCGTTTATATATAGAAAATAAGATTTTATATACATAAAAACACAAATCCAAACATCCACTAAACTATTCCAGTGACAATGGTCTTAAGAGACCAACACCAGGACACACAAGGTTTCTCAGACAGTAGTACACAGAGTATCTATACAGAAAACCAACATGTAGGGGGGAACATGAATTGATAAGCACATTATATTCATAATCATAACTTTTGATAATGGGTGCTTAAAAATGTGTTTTATGTCGACAATGTCGTATAAAAGTATCCACATGCATGATAAAAACTGAAAAATTAATTTCAAATCAGTAAATGTAGTTTTTCCTCCACCAGTACACATCAATTTACACAGTTTAAGTCAGTCAAACTACCAAAATTTAGCCATAATGAATGATTTATTGAGTTTGGAGTTCTTATTAATATGTCACTTCTTAGAAGCAGCATCAATCCGTTGACATCTATTCTTTGACAAATCCAGAAAAAAAACTATGAAAAAGTAGTGTTGTTAGGACAAATCTCTGCTAAAATGCACATTTGACCATTTAAAAAGAACTAAGAAAAATGCAATTATTTGCCAACTTTGGGATTCTAATTCACTTCCATAAAAAAACAACTGTACATTATTAAAAAACAAAGATGAAAAATCGGTTCAAACCCCAAGCCGCACAGAATTCAATTAGTGTTCAATGGCTCCTATTATTTTAGAAGACCTGGAATATTCTGCTCCAACATAGGAATTCTATTAATATTATTGAAATGATTGAAAAGGCAATGAAAGAAGATTCTGCTTTTTTTGTCCAAAAACTGCACAGTCCAGTTATACATGCAGAACCTACAGAACAAAAAAAAAAGGTAAAACCAATACTAAACAGTCAAAACAAAGAAATGGACATCATAAATGCTTTAATGTTAGTCGAACAGCAGGATAAACACTGGGTTCACACCAAATTCTCTTTACAGGAAAGGGTACGTCTAAATTGTAAATAGTCCCTGTCTCAAACCTACACACTGGAACCATCACATATTTTAATAACATTGTCTTATTTTGACCTTTTAGAAAACATCTCTGCATGAAGTTGACCAGGTTGTTCCAGGCACTTCATTGTATGTCCTTTTAAGTGGGGGGATTAACCATATACATTCTGTTCCTTCCACTGAAAACGGCAAATGAATGCTTTTTTTTTTTTTTTTTTTTTTTGGGGGGGGGGGGGGGGGGGGGGGGGGGTGGTGTAAAAAAAAAAAAAAATAAAAAAATCACAGACACCTAGTGCCTCCCAGAGGCAGCCATGAAATGTGCTCTTTGCAGACTCACTCTTCCCACATGTCAGTCTTCAGTATTATAAACCCCTTCTAAGGTGCCACCTGAATCTCTCTGGACTTCAGCTTTGCAGATGGAGTGTGCAGACAGCTGCCCAATCAAAGTTTACAAGAACAAGTAGATTCTTCACTTCTGCATCTTGGAAAACAGATATCGCCACATGTTCCATATTTCTATCTACCAGGCACCTGGGAAATTGGCAAAACACATACAGAGATTACAATATCACCCAGAAAGACCTACCATTCAGTTTCATTCAAAAATGTCCTACAGCTGAAAAAGCTAGACTACACAGGAATACAAGTTTATACAGTGAGACTTACTTTCATCATCGGAATCAAAGCCAAAGAGAGACTTGCACTTGCTGGAAGAGAGATGGCTCTGCAATGCTTCAGCACTTGGGAAAGAGGAGAAGCAGTTGGTGCATCGCTGCCTCTGACTGCTGTGGCTTGGGCTGCTCTCCTCCTCACACGATGGTGGGTGCACGTCTGAGGACTTCCTCCTCTTGGGCATGCTAGTGTGTCGCTCATCTAGATAGGCAGTCGGCGGTGGACGCACAAAAGGCTTGTTAGATGTCTTCCCATAGGAAGGGGCTGTTTGAGGCGTCTCCTTTTTCGGTCCCACCGTGGTACATTCTGGTTTTCCATTGCTTTCTGTATTTACATTACTGTTCTCCTGAGTCTCCTGGTCTCTCTGTTCTTCGGGGCACGTAGCCTTTAGCGGACTTTGGGTGGAAACGACAGCAACCCAGTCCCCATTTTTGGCATGTCCATTCACAAGCTGCTTGTTTGAGGCAGTTCTGTCTGCATGAACATCGTCATGCTTTTCTGGCGTTCCAAGTGAAACCATTTCTTCACCGACATTCGTAATGCCGTTGCCAGCTGGACAACTTACACGCCTCTTTACTGTTCTGTTCAGTGATTCACAACCAGGTTTACTCACAGCTGCCATGCATTTTTCTTCAGTCTGGCTGTTACAGTCACCAGCGTTGTGGTCTTCTAGAGAAGGCAGGTAATGCTTCTGCTCATGATGATGCAGCCTGGCAAGGTGGCAGAAGTGCTGTGAGCAACCAGCAAAGTCACACTGCGCTTGAAGCGGCCGGTGTCTCTTCATGTGATCCCTGAGCTCGGCACGAGTCTTGAAACGGAGCGTGCAGTCAAAATGATAGCATGCATGTTTCAGAGGGTGCTCATGCCTTTTGACATGATGCTGGAAATGCTCCAAACTCTTAAACTCTCTTTGGCAAAACTGGCACTTTCCATTTCTCCTTCGGAAGATATATTCCAGCACTTTCAGGTCCACTGGATGCAATTTCATTGCATGTCTGAGAAGAGATGACTCATTTCTGAAAGGGGTCTTGGTACATCCACCTGCAGGACAATGGTGTCTAGGCTTTTCACTCTCATTTTCATTCATTATCTTCCTGTTGTCCGCAGATCTTGCTTTCCTGGGATTTGAGTGTTTTCCTTGCATCTTCTGGTCCCCTTGTACTTTACCAACTTTCTTCTTGCGCAAGGAAATCCTGTGCTGTCTGTCAGTTGTAGGTTTCTTTTTTCTGGAACCTGAAATTTGTCTGGACACCTTTGGCCCTGCTAGCTCCTTGCTGACATTCCTCTGTCGTGTGGAGATCCTGCATGCTATTCTTGTGGCAGATTTGTTTTTGTGCTTATCTTGAGGTGACTGTTCTGTATATGGCAAAGCTTCGCAAAGCCCATTTCCATGCACAGAGGTAATTTTCAGTTTTTCAATATGTTCCAACACATGTTTTTTTGCTATGAGACGACGGTTAAACAGTTTTCCACAAAACATACATTTCAGTTTGTCCTTTTGTAGGTGTGCAACTGCATGTAATATTATATTACCACCCCTGAACTTCTTATTGCACAGTTTACAATAATGACTTATGACAGGATTCTCAGCTTTAACATGACCATCCACCAACAGAGCTTCCAACTCGCCTCCTAAAACTGTTTCTTTAGTTTTTTCCAAGGTGGAGGTTTGCATTTGCTTTCGTTCAAGACCAACTACTGAGAGCTCCATATCAGTAGAGACATGGGTCGCGTTACTTTCTATAACAGTTTCATTAGGGACAGCTCTTTCATTGATCTGAACGTGGTTAGTGCTGTCAGAGACAAATGCGCTATCAGCAACAGTGATAGTGTTATCGGAAGCACCAGCTGTGTCATGAGGAGTAGTTGAATAGCAGCTGGGAATATCCTTTTCACCAGCATGAATGTGAAGCATGTCATCAGCAACTGCAATTACACTGTCAGTGACAATCTCCTCTACCACCATATCAACTGTCTCTGGTTCTACAGTGTCACCTTGAGTAAGCGTTCCAGCTTCTACAAAAACTTCTACAGTACATTCTGGCTTTGTGATTCCAGCATCACAGAATGACTGAACCATAGCTTCTGGTGACTTCTGCAGGAAAATCTCTTTTTCTGGCAAAGTACACCCACGCAAAGTATTATTTTCTACCAGCACCTCCAGTGGACACCCAGTGCATTCAGGGTGACCTTCTGCCAGGTCACAGGGTAATGTTGATGGTGCATCGTTTAGGACTTCATCCTCAACAGCCTCCTCAGGAATCTTGCAATAGTTGTGCAACTGCAAAATGGTAGCATAATTCACATCAACAGCAGACTTCCAAAATGCATTTGGCTTATCAGCACAAGACGAAGCAGAAGACTTCAATTCATCCAGAGGCTCTACAGCAGAGTCACCTTCCTTTTCACAATGTTCAAGTTCTTGGAAGCTTATCTCTTCCTTGGCAGGTGCCTCTAAAATTGAGTCTGGATGAGATGTTGTGGTGGACAGCAGTACTTCTAGCGACTTATCGACAACCTCCTCCTCTCTGGCAGATACTTCTAGACAGGAGTCAGGTTGAGATGCGCTGGTAGGCTGTAGTTCATCTAGCGGCTTAACGGGAAACTCCTCTGCCCCAGCAGATACTTCCATACTGAAGTGAAGCTCAGGTGTGCTTGTGGGCTCTAACACTTCATGCACTTGCTCTCTGAAATGAGCATCTGACACTACATTGTCAGCAAGGTCGGTCTCCACCATAACACCATGACCACAAGACACAGATGGGTCATCTGAGAGAGGCATGGTCTCTAGCACTGTTTCCTGTACAGCTTCACATGTTACTTCTGTCACTGAAAGACAAGTCGCTTGAGTATCTGTCCGCACCTGGGTTATCTCTTGTCCTTGGTCCATTTCCACTGTTGTGTTTTCAAGGACTGTATCTTCCACTGAAGGCAACTCAGTTTTGTCATCGAGGCATTCGACTGGGTTAGGGGCCTTGTTCTGTGCCTCCTCGACAGATCCTTCCTGAAAGCAATGTGGTTTCCGGCCACGTCGTTTTGCAGCGTTTTTACCAGCTGATCTCGTTAGGTAACTACTGCCATAAGGTTTGACAAGATTTTCCTGAGTTATGTCAAGATGTCTGTAAGAGCATCTTCTTTGTGGGTCATCTAATACCTTTATAACACGTGACCCTGGTTTCCTTCCTCTTCTCTTTACATGAGAGACTGTTGTAACTTCAGGAGGCACGACTATTCGACGCATTACAGGCTTATTTTTGTCCTTGACAGGCTGCTGGAATACTTTTCTGGTGTACAGCTCTGATGAGTCGTAATGTAATTTATGTGACTCCTTCTCACAGTAATCTGGTATCCACTTTTCTTCCTCCATAATTTCATTCAGAGCAGCTTTCATGACCTTCTCACTCATCAGCTTTAAGCAGTTCGTCCTCAGGGTGATAAGGTTCCAAAACTCAGGGTCAAAAAACAGTCCCTTTTTCAATATTTGGAGGATTTCGAAGCGCATGTGGTTTTTTATTGGGCTGAAGTCCACATGGTACTCCTGATCTGGATGGGTGTAGAGAAGGTACACAGTCTTATAGGACTCTACAGTGCGTTCCTGGAAGAAGACCAAGAGGGCACAAGCGCGACAGACTTCCAGGTCATTGGGCAGCAAATAGGCGATGGTCTTGTAGATTAGACAGGTGGTGGTGGGATCATTGTGGAGGTCCATTTGAAGGGCCCGAGCACACAGCTCCATGCAGAAGTGCAAGCCTTCATTCCCCAGCTGTTAAAGAGACCAACAAGCCTTACGATTCAATTCAACTGCAAAAAGCAATTCAGGCCCAGCGGTAATTACTAACTTTTCAGAGATAACCTTTACCACAAATAAATGCCAGGTTTGTGCTGTGCATATATGCAAGTCCCTTTACCATACCTGTGAAGGTGTGTGTGACAACATATAACCACACACACACACACACATACATACATTTAAAAATCATTACTTCAAACTGTTCATAACTAAATCACAGTATGAAGAATTTCTACCTCAACATTCAGCTTTACACACATCCATATTTAAAGCTGCATCAGACAGTTTGATATTAAAGCACCGAGGTGAAGAAATGCATGCACTGTGATGCAAATCACCACTAACCGTGACGGAATTTAAGTTGCACATGGAGTGCAGCACTACACACCATCAGTGTCAGTCGCATCTCCAGAAACAGAATAAACGCTCACCTCAGCTGTGATGATTTTCATAAACAGGAAGATGGACCTGACATTTGTCGCCCAAGATATCAGCTGATGACATTCCTCAAGGAAGTCCTTCTTAGAAGGGTTTGCCCTGAGATGCAACTTGCTCCATATGAAAATGAGGTCCCTAAGAGAAATATTAAAAAGGTGCCCAAAATAAGTTTTAAAGGAATCCACAGGACTTAAAAATACTTAACGACCATATAAATACTTGACAACTCACCATAGATAGTACATGTCTCCATTCCTGAGCTGATGAGTTAGGAAGGCTTTAGAGAGAGCCAACAGCAACTCATCCTTCTCCTCACTCTCACAATTACAGATAATTTCCACAGCATCTCTCCCATCTATTACTGCGATCTGCGGATGTCCAAGCAAACCGAACTGCACATGAGACAAGCATCTCAGGCAAACGACTAAAATATATTCACGCAAATTGATCTGAACACATTTAAATTCATATAAAAACAGTCAGTGTAATTCTACAGAAAAAATTAATAGCCAGTGCCATCTCAAAATTAGTCATAAGCCATTCATAACTTCTTAAACGATACTTTACTGTCATGTGCTAAAGCAAACACCACACCATTTCATTTATTCTTTGTTTTTAGGAAACTGAACCACAAAGATAAAGGACTTTTAATGCAAGTAAGCAGTAAGGAAAGAGACCAAGAATGGTATCCAGCAAACATCACAGCAGACACAGTGTACTGGACTGTGAAATGGTATCCAGCAAATATCACAGCAGACACAGTGTACTGGACTGT
>JAODLC010000103.1:1308961-1323204 GCA_026781145.1 Hippopotamyrus pictus
TGTGAAATGGTATCCAGCAAATATCACAGCAGACACAGTGTACTGGACTGTGAAATGGTATCCAGCAAATATCACAGCAGACACAGTGTACTGGACTGTGAAATGGTATCCAGCAAATATCACAGCAGACACAGTGTACTGGACTGTGAAATGGTATCCAGCAAATATCACAGCAGACACAGTGTACTGGACTGTGATATGGTATCCAGCAAATATCACAGCAGACACAGTGTACTGGAATGTGAAATGGTATCCAGCAGCATTCTAACACCAGCCATCAGGGAGTTTCTCTAAACACAGCAGCAAAACAAGAATAATGGCCAACTATGACTATCAAAGCCTTTAATGCCTCAGCATGTGCATCAAACCTCCAGAAAACTGTTTTTTCATTACTGACAGTAAGTAGCACTGTTGACACCTCCAGGGTTTGGGTTTGAATCCCACCTCTGCTGTGTGTACACTCCTCTTGTTCCCCATGATAAATTTCACAGATTTCAAAAGAACACTGCGGTATACCAAACCTACAACGGCATACACCGACCAAGCCAAGCTCTCATGCAACTCTCATGTGAAACAAGTGTCCTTTCAAAGACATACAGTGAGGCAGACGGGTGATTCTAAACTGGGAGTGTGTGTGCACCCCAGCCCTGGAGCTACATGGGACAGACTGCAGGTGACCCAAAGACGGATTATGGGTTACAAGATGGATGCATGAATATTCAGGAATACTTGTACACTGTTGTCAATTAAGCACAGATCAACTGGATAATTGTTTTTTTTTCCTAGGCAATAAACACTGGTAAATAGGAATTAATCAATTAATTAAGTACTTTGAATATCAGTGTGCTTGACTGAAGATGTTGACAGTCATGCTTTTGGTTTAACCCAAGATCCCTATTTCTTGTATATACAGGGTAGCAAATAGGAAACCACCATGTCAAAGTGGGTAGCATTTACAATGAAACACAAAAACAATCTAGTAAAATGGGGTTTTGTAGGCTTATTAAACAAAATGGAGTGTCTGGTCTAAATGTTGATTTTTTTTATTTATTTTTAATGCTCTACAAAGTACGGTGGCTAAGATTGGTAAAGAAAGCTTTTACTTCTCTGCTGCCTTTCAGTGGGAATGACAAAGCTTAACAGAAGAACAATGGATGGAATGAGCACTCTGTCCTCTTACAAATGCTTCTTAAAAACCTGCTATTGCCTTAAATCTTCACTATCCAGCAGGACACCAAAATGGTTTATTAAAGAAAAATGCCCTGACTGGTTCAAAGTCATGACTTGAGAACCTATAAGAATAACTACCTTGGGTTAGCATTTCAGCTGGGCGGGTCTTCCCAAAGGATAAGTGAACATGGAATTCTGCCTCTGAATGTCTTTGTTGGAATTCTATGTAGCCAACATAATTATACTTACTTTCCTTAACACGTATATTCCCCCCAAAGCACCAGCACCAAAGCATATATCTTACCCCCTTCTGAAGATGGTCATAGTGAGACGTTTTCCAGAGACACGTCAAGTAGGCCTGGTGGAAGTAGAGATGCTTCCCCAGCTCTGGATGCTCTAAGCAGCACTTGGCCAAGGCAATGACCTCTTGGGTTTGGCTACAGGCCAGCAGGTAACGCAAGCGGAGCTCAAAGAAGATGGGAACTTCAGAGCTCAAGTACTTCTCCACTGAACAAACAAAGAAACAAAAAAATCTATATGAACCACATTGAAGAAGGAAGCAGGAAAGTCTAATTAGTTCTCAAATCTCTTCAATGAAGTCAAGTAGCCCCCGACCCAAGAGAGTGAGGTACCCCCAAAAGAAAACCAAATTCCTAATGATTTCATAATTATCCTGCAGAAGCCGCAACTGGGCCAAGCTAGACAAGAATTCCTCATGTTTACAGAGCAATTCCAGTATTATGGATGTAACATTTAGACATATTGACAAACAAAATACCTCAGAGCATGGACAAGCTTAGTACCAATGAGTCGATTTACATATATTTTCATGTAAGCTCTTGGGCTGAATACAGACAAATCCGCAAAAATCATATATTAACTTGTATATTAGAGATACATAATAGTGTTTCTTCAGTGTTGTGGATGTGACATCAAACACACTTTTGCATGGAACTGCCCTACGAGTGAGTATTCAATGCTAACTGAATGCTAGTATTTCACATCACATGAAGGGATACCGCACCCTCCACCTGGGGCTGTTCTGCCTCCCTCAGAATGGCCTGGAGGACCGGGGGCTCCCAGGGCCCCCCACCTTCAATGACCTGCCTGACAAGCAACAGGTAAATATTGCGGTGCCTGGCAAGGTGGGAGTGACATTCCTGTAGAGGAAGAAAGAGAACACAAGTGATCCATAGTCCCACCATCAAGAGGGCAAAAGAGCAGATTTTTATTAAGACATTTCAAAAAGTTCCAAGAGGCACCATATGCCAGGATAAAAATGTATATACACTAAAGATCTTTCAAACCACATTAGAGAAAAGTACATATGTGCGACAGCCCACCTGAAAGGAGTTGAGGATGTCTCTTAAAGGAGACTCGAGGAACTCTTCTTTACCAAAAAACAGCAGCAGTTCAAAGAAGCTCCTGTGAAGGCAAACAGGAACCAACACAGTATAGAATAGGTTTTCCCACATTAAGTGTAAACAGCTGAGCTGGAGCAGGACAGGGTGGTGAGCATGTGGCAAGCCGGAGCTACTCACAGGGCGAGGCTGCTGAGGGTACGTTGCACGGGCTCACACCCCGGGGGAAACGAGTCCGAAGAGAGGCAGAAGCGGGACAGGGCTGTCCGGAGCACCTGCAGCCGAGGCAACGGCACACGCCAACGGCCCGTGTGCTCTGTCACCAGCTACACACACCGGGGAAGTGGGCGGGGCGGGGGGGGGGACAGAACAGGAAGTGAAAACTGTGGAGAGAGCTCACTTTGTTTCTGCCTGTATAAAACACAGAACTTGCGCCACTTACTCCTGAAACAGTCTAGTGAGGTATTCCCATATGCACTGCCATGCTCAAAGCTGCTGGGGGTTTGAGTTGCCCCTTCATCACGTAACATAGAAGTTATATTTACATGGAAGCTCTTATGGAAGTTTCACAGCAATAATTGCCAAATAAAAACAAACATTCCAGTCATAGATGCCCACAGAAAAAAACGGAGGGCCTAAATATGCATCTTCATGTATCTCAAAATAAAGCTCACTGGATAAGTGGACCCTCTCCGAGATTTACAAACTCTTCAGAAGTTACATAAAGGGGGTGGGGGTTGTGATTCACTATTTCACTACACACGTGTTTCAACGGATATTTAACAACAACTATTTACCAACAAAAAAGAACGATGACAAATATTTTCCTATCGGTTAACAATTTTTACCAGTAACACCGCGCAGAAAACAAGCTTCAACAGAAGAAAGAGCAGTTGGCTCTCAGTGCCATTAAACTGTTATGAAAACATGATCCGTGCCTAAAAAACACCGTACTTTTCAATTACTATAAGCCAAACTACGATCACTTAAATACAATCTAAAACAAATACTCACTAAAACATGACAAACACAATAAATACTAGCACTCCAGCTAATTGATGATGCTATTTATGCTTAGAAAAATAACAACTTTACAGATTTTAATGACTTTGGGTCCGAATACTGTGTCTCGAGTATTTTTCTTGTCAGCCCGCACAGCCTTTTGTTTTATTCCCACGGAGAATCGTTACAAACAAACCGACTTAAAGTACGGACAAGTAAACAAGGTAACCATTAATAGTTGAGTGTGCGCGACCCTGGCTATAAGCATTGAGCTGCTGGGGAGGGTGGGGGTGCAGAAAGGGATCCCGGCGTCGGACCGCGTTTTCGGAGCTTTCGGAGCCGCCGCGCATACCTCGCAGAAGCCGGAGCAGTAGCTCTTGCACTCCGGCTGACGAACCTGCAGGCGATCCAGCTGTTCTCCGAGCCTTTCGGACTCCGAGTCGCTCTCCCCTTCCGCCATGCCGCTCGCTTCACCGTGCGCGTACGACGCCGACGGCCAGGGGGCCCGAGTGAGGACGACTTCCTGCCCGGCCCACCGGCTGCACGGCTGAGACAAACCCCCCTTTCGCTTTCGCAGCACGTCCGCCTCGCTCCACCTTCTCAAAACAACTATAACGGATGGGCTTTATACGTGTCTGTATGATCATTTTATGTTATATCCGTCATCTGCTTTGCCTGTTCACCAGTACTCAAGATCACTGACTGAACTGTGACATTATTCGCTTCTTGTTCAGCATTTTACAAGCAGTAGGTTGCAGTACGGTGACGGTGCGTGGAGCAATGTTTAGCTCTGCTGAGCAAATAGGAGACGGCAAAGAGGCCAATCGCATTTTGCGTTGAGTTGCAGAATTCAACGGATTGGAAAAATTGGTTTGGGGGAAAATATCAGTGCGTCTCCACGTATGATTTAGTGACAGTCAGAAATTTGTATCTGTACCGTCCTGTTAATATTTGTCGAAAATTATAATGAAATTGTAGGTTACTAAAATAATTAGGAATGTTTGTCGGGCACCGCATGATATGTAATAAATGAAAATGTCGATTAAAGAGGGTTTTGGAAAAGTGATTATGATGTATAGGGTGAACTATGCAAAAGTGGGACACTTATCGGTAAATCATTTAGAGAAATCTCATGAAAGCCATTTGCTAATATTTTTTCAATTAGCTGCATGTCACTTTAAAAAGCTTTGTGTGAACATTTGCGTAAACAATCTATGCAGCCTAACATTTAAAAGTTAAATGGGACGAAACATAGAGAGGCAGCTCTTATTTCTTGATAAACACTGGCCAGACCCAATCGTGCTTAGCTTCACACAGCCCACCCAGTCCAAACTGCAGGTACCATGGTTGCTGACAGCTGGAAACACTGATCACTGAGAATGTGAGCTGGAGCTTTAAGAAAGCAACTACATCAGTTGCCTACAGGGGATAGTAGGAAGGGGGCTGGCCAGATAGCACTGCTGCCTCACAGCCCAAGGACCAGGGCTCAAACCTCCCCCACCCCCATAGCTCCCCATGTGTGGAACCTGCACAGTCAGGTAGTCCCAGACAACCTCACCCATAGCCTGAGAAAACAGATGGCCAGATTTTAGTCAGGACATCACCCCTACTTTTTCCAAAAGATACCAAAGAACCCTTAATGAGGTCTTACAGTAAAGAAACAAGACCTTCCCAGGCCAACAACCCAACTTGGCACCCATCCCAACACTGGCCAGACCAAATCCTGCTTAGCTTCACACAGACCACCCAGTCCAAACTGCAGGTGCCATGGACTGAGAATGTGAGCTGGAGTCTTAAGAAAGCAACTACAGTACATCAGTTACCTACAGGGGACAGTAGGAGGGGGGGCTGGCCAGATAGCACAGTGGCTAGCACTGCTGCCTCACAGCCCAAGGACCAGGGCTCAAGTCACAGGTTCAAGTTGGCCTGGGAAGATCCTGGTTCTTTACTCTAAGGCAGTGTTTCTTAACCCAGTCCTCAGGGAACCCCAGACAGTGCATGCTTTTGCTCCCTCCCATCTCCCAGCCAATCAGGTACAGGTGCACTGGGAGCTGAGAGGAAGCTAAAATATGGAGTGTCTGGGGTTCCCCAAGGACTGGGCCAAGAAACACTGCTCTAAGGCCTCATTACAGGTTGTTTATCTTCAGGAAAAAGTAGGGGTAGCATGTGCTCAGCTTAGATGTGCTTATCAGCATTAATCACCATAGCTGGTTATTTATGTAAACCTAATCTTTTCAGTTAATACAATGGAATATATTTCTGAAGCTCCTATTATAAATTGGCATTTAGTTTTAAATGTTTGGAAAATGCAACGCTTGTGTTCAACAAAATGTACATCCATTAAACAATGCTATGTTATATATTTGCATCAGCGTACAAGTTCACATACTTTTACTGTAATACTTAAAGTATATTTACAAGCAAGTACTTACTTACTTTTACTTAAGTAGAAAGGCCAGTGGGGTACTTCAACTTTCACTAGAGTACATTTTTGCCTTTTTGTACTTAAGTAAATTGTTTGAGTACTTCAGCAGAGGTCAAATCTGATTTTAAATTGAAATGTTAAATACACCATATGACTCCTATTACAAGCCTTTCTGTCAGAGACCAATTTTGTAAAATGTCAGTAGTTTATAATGCTGTAATATGAACTAACTTACTGTGTGGAATTGGTTTCAAGTGTTTAATGTTATTTATTTATTTATAGAAAGTGATTTATCCACAAAAATATTATCAAAGCTCCGTAAGAGTAGAATAAAATGATTATGTTGCACATCCTTGGTGTTTTTGAAATGTTTATCTTTAATGAAGTGACTGTTAAACAGCAAATTGTCCCACACACAGATATTACTTAAATCTGTCACAAGCACCAGATTTGTTTAGCACAAATTAGCTAAGAAAACAAAAATGCCCAGTTATGATAGGAGACGTCTAGTTTTCTTTGGACTGAATCTGAGCGTGGACACAGTGTGGTTCATAAAAAAAACTGTCCTAACAACACGAGAAACATGTGAACACTTGGATGTTTTGAGTCAGAGTTTATTTCTCAAGGGAGACATATCAGTATGGTATTTCTAACGTCATTGGAGTTGTGCTTCATGACCATCATTATATTATGAGAAACAGTCAGTTTGTCTTGTTGCACATATACAAATATTTACTGCAAACATTTCTTTTACTTTCAGTAAGTATCTTTTATTTTCAGCTGTATCTTTTCATCGATTCACTTGTTGAGATGACTTAAAACCAAAGCAGTGTGCTAAATAAAGCTCTACACTACATTAATTGTACAGTTAACATAGTGTCTACCTCTGTTAGGGTATCGGTGCCCACATGCACCTTTGTACTGACTCCAGAATCTATTTTAAGATTCCCTGGAGCCAGGGAGACTGATCCTTCACCTTTGCCATCAGCCCTGTGTCTTCCTGTGTCCACAGCTCTTTTATCTTGGGTTCTCTTGCGATTATTTCTATCCACTGCCTGTCCCGTTCTGTGGTCAGTAACATTCACGCCTTTGTGTGTCGCTATAATCCGTATTTCTATTCTTTCTGGATGCCTCATCCCCATTATTCCCAGTTGAAACACACTTATAATTAAACATTCTAATTAACCAGGCAGACATCACACTCCAGCAGGACAAAATGCGGTTAGCCTGCTCGCCAGTTCATACTGACATCCCCAAAGAGTTCTTCTTGGGATCCTGACTGCTCCAGAATTCTAGTTTGTACTTCAGCTCCACATTCTGTTAGGAAAAAATGGAAATGAAGAGCTCTCAATAGCCATTTTGGGCTCACATTCCCTGTTACATCATCTTTATTCATTTCATCCTTGAGTAATAAAAGAATATTTATGAAGTATATTGCTCAGGTGAAAAGATTGTGGTGCTACGTATCTCCTCTGTTTTATTATAAAGAACTAATTTACCTATTTAGGGACATGGATGAGTGTGAGTGGATGACTACGCTAAACCTCAATATATTATGAAGTAGGAGGATTATGAATTATGAACAGCTCCTGACATTCAAGTTTGAGGCAAAAGGAATATCCTAGATCAGCTCACCAAAGAGATGATAAAATACGAAGGCCAGAGAATAAGTTGGTTTATAAGGCTAATACTATGGTGAGTGTTTGTTTGAAGATGTTGGTACACAGAAATCAGGACTGTGGCCTGGTGGCCAGCGTTTTCACCTGGGCCTGCGTGGCATGCAGTCTCTCTGTCAATGACTCCACTGAGCTCTCTCGCGCCCACACTTCTGCCGAGATCCCCTTAATCTGATGTTATAGGACAACACGGCACATGTTACCTTTGGGTCTGAAAGGGGAGCTCAACACACATATAACACTTTAAGCAAAGGGGCTTTACAGGAGGCCTTTGCTATTAGTGACACAGATTGAAGAAGGATGTTTTGTTGGACCTATAAAAACTTACATTTTTATAACTAATAGAAGCTCTGCTAGTTTCTACCACACAGATCCTTTGCTGAAGGAGGTATCGCTAATGTCCTAATGATAATTTACAACTAGCTCCCTGAATATCAATCCAATACACAATAAGGAAAAAAAACATTATCTAGAAAGTCCTCTGTTAAAATTTATGGAAAAACAAAACGTTGAGGCTTTATTTGAACATGTACTGTTTATTTATAAGTCTTAGAAGAGGCCTTGTTGAAGCACAGGATAATATTTTTTACCTAAGATCTATCACTGATTAATACCGTTATATTTTTTTAGCATAAAAATAATCTGAGTGTGATGCTGTTTGATATGACTAATGTATTTGCACTGGTAAGCATTTTAAAAAGATTTAACGCATGTTATAGCATGTCTGAACCAACAGGTGGTGATATATCCATCACAGTCTGATTGCTCCAACAAACCTCAAGCAGAAGCCAGTGGATTGCAGCGGCATGCCTGGGTGCCACATACTGATTATTTTAAAAAATGCTGCTCATTACAACTAATGTCCGAACGTCTATACTGGGAAAATGGTGGTACCACTTTCTTATAAATGGTGGTTCTAATCGGTTTTAAAAAATAACACATGATGTAGTCTAATCTCAGCCCATTCCCAGAACCAGTGAGATTTTGAGGTAGCAGATGAGAATGGAGGGACCTGCTCACCTGTTTCAGGTAAGTGCGTATCTTACTGCTCTGCCTGAGGACCATGTGGTCTAAGTGACAGATCTTTTCCTCCAAAGTGCAGATCTCAATTTTGTTTTTCCTCAAGCTGAAATTACAATGACCAGTAGCACTCTAGCTGAAATCAGTAATATCCATATAATATAGTCACAAAAACACATGTGCTACAGCTACGGAAATGACCATTGTTCTAAAATTTTAAATCCAAGTCCATCTTTCTTTTGCCCTTTGACTTCATAATATGTATTAGGAATATGAATACTGTTTGTGTCTTAGTGTAGGGATTTGCTCTGTACTCCACCTCTCTGCTTCAGGACCTGCCTTGCGAGGCTCACAAAGACTGCTTCTGACGTGGTGCTCAATGACGTCTTTCTTCACCTTTAATGCAGCCCTCTCCTGTGAAGCAGGGGTCAATATGCATGTTCTTACATTGACGTCAACCTACTGCTTCTATCTGGTCAGTAAAAAGCTTAACTTACCCAAAATTTCAGTGAGATTCAAAGCGTATCCTCGCCGCTTGTGTTTAAACAATTAAAGTAGCTCCTTGAAGCAATTAAAGTTGGACGTTTACCTTCTCCATCCTCTCCAAAAATTTCTCTAGATCAGAGAGTTTCCTCTGCTTAACTTCCAGACTTCTCTGCATAGCGTTTAAATCCTCAGTGCTCTTCCTTAGTCTGTGCTCCTGCTCCACAATGTGTGTCTTATTCAACCAAAAAGCGAAAACAAACAAAAATATATAAACCCAGTCAGGATTCTGTCCAGGAACAGCCTCCCGCAGGCTGACCCCATATTAATGCAGCATATACAGTGCAGTGAAACTATTGTTGTAATAATGCAAGTACAGACTGTTGTACATAATACATATTTCCGTTTAAGTCACCACCAGACAGATAAAATCAGCTTAAATGGAAAAATGTATTATCTACAGGCATTATCTACAGTTCTAATCACTACTAAGAAACTGAATGACTAATATTAAGGTCAGCAAGTACGTAAAATGACAGGAAATGTCTGTGTAAGACGTGGACAGGTAAACGAACATGAATTATGTGGGTTGATCTGGTGGTCTGGAGTTATAAGGTAATGCAGGGATTCAATTTAATGAGAAAGCCCCCACCCCACCTGTAAGGCGGTCATCTGCTGGATGTATGTCTCTCTTTGTTGTTGGGCCCGATGCTGGTATTGGCTGAGCAGCCTCCCTGCAGCGCTCCTCAGGGCGGCCCCCCCCGCTTCCTGCAGCGCCTGCAGCTGCACAGAAGGGATTGTGGGACAGGGAAGGAAACAAAGCAGACAGGCATATGAGGCCTGACAGCTAAGCGGCCGGAAATGCCAGTCGCCAGCTGCAGGCTTCATCTTCATAAAGACACACAGGTCCCTGCAGGATAAGAACAGAAATAAGCTCTATAAAGCCAAAGTTTTGGCCTATTTTGAACAGGTTGGCGAGGTGCCTGTTCTCTGGCTTTTTTGTGATAACAGCACACCTGGTGTTCCTCTCATCTCAGTAAAACAAAAGCCATCTGATCCAGCTTGACACGCTTCTGAATTGTTAGGGTCGTGTTTTTCGCACAGAATCCAGTAAACTATCCAGTAAACTGTCCCCTATTCATGTGTACAGCACCGGAGCATTTCGTAGGGTGGGATGTGAAGGCTAGAGAGGATATGAGGTGGGAAATGCAGCTAACCAAAGGCCCAGCTTTTAACCAGAATGATAGAGAAGCCTCTCACTGCGACCTGCAAGAAGGCAGGGTTGGACATCAAACACAGAGTGGCCAGGCATTATAATCCATGTCAGGGAGGACACTTTCAGCTACAAACTCCTTTGAGCTACAAACTCCTTTCAAACTGAAAGGCTCCTGTGTTTGGCTAAATAGTTCAGTTCTTCTTGCACTTTAACTGCTTTGTTTCCTTTGTTGAAAGACTCATCCGGCTGTTTCACATAAAAAATTTGCATGATTATAGGAGACTGACCATTCAGCACACAGCAAGAACTCAGTGCTCGAGTGAAATCCAGGTCCATTTAATTGAAATAGTGGTTTATGAATCTTGTCCTAGCTCAGAGTGTCCTCCCTGACATGGATTACCTGGTGACCCTAATCCAGCCCAGTATAATTCCAGAGCTTTTTTGCTATTTGCTGGCAGAATTTCTACTATAGATGCACGAACGCCCCTCAATAAATAGACAAAGATTCTACTCTTGGACATGTGTGGTTCTACTCAGTTGTTTTGCTACTAGCCATATCTTTCCAGTTAGCTAACTGTCTAGCCAACTAACTATTGAACTATAACTAGGTAATGAACTTCATGCTGTTGACATAGCCTCCGTGAAGTTAGCAAGACTTAAAACTTACAACTAAAGACTCTGTACGTCATCAGATGTTATAACGCCTGCTCAAACGGCTGTTAAGCGTGCTTCATATGTGATTCCAGCTTCACAGAGGCAAGTTATTAGCTAGCTAGTAACGGCCTTGTGCTATCATCCATATATTGTTATATCACAGCTGATAACCTTACATACTGCAAGTCTATTACTTCAGCATGCATTTTGTGTCTGTAAAATGAAGGTGCACAACAGAAGGCTCACACAATGTTGTATTGCATCCAACAAACTTACAGGTGTCTTGAATGAACGGCATGATTGACAGGCTCGTTGAGGTGACGCATAGTGGGCTGCTTGGATGTCCAACCGCACATTCCTGCAGGTTGCAGCCAGACATCCTTGCAGCGATGCTCAGCAGCGGTATTGCAGCCCTACCTTCAGCTCCAGTTCCTTGTTCTCCACAAGGATGCTGGAGAACTGCACCTCCTTCTCTTTCAGGTCCTCCAGAACTCGACGGTGATGGCAATTCAGGTAATTGTGACACTGGTCCCACCACTGGGTGTCTTCTTCCTGGTTTGTCGGAGTAAATAAAACCACATTATCTGTTCTCCTATTGTGAATTAGAAGGCAGTTTGCACATTCAGTCCTGTATTTGAGTACTCCAGTCACCCAGGTTAGCAGTTTCACATAGCTCATAGATCTACTTTACCATAGAAAATCTTACAGTGGTTTCATTTACTTTATTTTGGTGAAGAAGAGCAGGACATTTATTGCATAAACAACACCTGTAGTATAAGAAGGTGTTTGGAATTATGGTACCAGCCACAGAAACCTAACTATCAAGGCTTCAAGGTGTGGACTCCTTTCATAATTGTGGTCTGTGATTCTGCAGTGATGAGTATTGCAGACGAGAGTGGGGCTTTCCATAAGGTGGAGCTATTACCTAGTGACTTTTCCGTAATATCCTACCTCAAGTGATCACGGATCCTGTTAAGGGTGACCCTAGCAAGGACCTTACCTGGCACTGAGAGCAGTGTTATCTACCCTACCCCCAGGTACCCCCCAGGTGATTCACCACCTGTGCAATCTCAGTGAGATCGGGTGGTTCACTGCTGATTCTAGGATTTGCCTCGAGAACTTTGAACCTGGAGATGTCCTTCATCCTAGTTGGAGGATCAGCATTAAACAACTGCTCAAAGTAGCCGGCCCAGCAGGTCACAACTGCAGCGTCAACTGTAAGGACCGTTCTATCACCCGCCCTGACTGTAAGTCTCAGAGGAACAGACTCAGATCTACGTAATGTTTTGATTTTTCTGTAAGCAGGACGTGGGTCACTAGACCACAGATGGCGTGTCACCTGCTCACAGATTAGTCTAACAAACACCTCCTTATCTGCCCTCAGAGCCTCACAACCGTCCTCATCAGTTCCCAGTACAGACTGGAGTTGCCACCAAGTCCTGCGCTGCGACTCCTCTCGATAATATCAAGGGTGCCCTGCGAGATGAAAAAGCTCCTTCTGGAAACACATGTCCAGTGTTTACATGGAACAGGAGTGCTATTCTCTGTCAGCATGTTGGCCATTTTCTTTTAATCTTCTCATTGTTAGACTACATTGTGTTTTTGCTACTCTATCATACTTTAGGTTAAAATTGATTCATCACTTTTATCTGCCCTCCTTAATTCAAACAGTAGTTTATCATAGTGATTTGTAGTATATCCACTTTTAATAACAATTCAGTCACAGCAAGCTTCAGTCTATCCTGGGATAAGGGGGCTGCAGCAGAATATACCTGGGATTTACACACACACAAACGCACACACACAATCACTTAGGCAGTCAAAGAAAGTTCTTAAAAGTACATCTGAATAGCATACTTTTTCATTCTGAGAGCAACCAGCACTATTAATCAACACTCAGTGTGCTGCCAGGTCCTTAAGCAGCAGCGTTTCAGGCAGGAGAAGGTGAGTCCTTACGTGTTGTACAGCTCATTTGCGGAAGGTAAAAGAGGAGTCACAGCGGGAGCGAGGCCAAGCGAGTTCTGTGTGAGAGGCATTGGGTTTGAAACTGAAACTGCAGTGGGGAGAGGCTCACTTTACTGGCCTTCTACAGGGATGTTGCTGGTGGGTTACTTATACATGTGTTGTTATTAGACTTCGGTGTTACATTAGGCTGATGTTAAACTGTTAGCATAGCATTCTTAATGTTTTGCTCTGCGGATTAGTTCATGTTTAATTCAGAGTCAGTATGAGATATTGTGTATAGGCTCATTGATTACATGACAGTGATGGCAGTATTGTGTTTATTTATTTATTTACTTATGCATTGTAAATGTTTACAACCCGACAGCAAAATTACCCAACAACAATAAAACACTAAAGGTTATTAAATAAGTGAGTTGTGCCAGGCAGCTCCTGGGACTGGCTCAGCCAGGGCACACAGTACTGTACAGTCCTGCTCCTGCAGATCTACCAGCCTGCAGAGCTTAGGCACGGCCCTGATTTAACACACCTGATACAGATAATCAGGTCCTTTAATAGCGTCTCGACGTCAGCTATGTTGATGCTAAGCTGACTTTAATACTGAGATGGTAGATCTCCAGGAGCAGGGCTGGGCGGCCCTGGGTTAAGCCCATTTCAAGTTTGGGTAGAAGTTGAAGTGAAGTGGCCAGATAACTTGACACTCATGGTTATATACTATCTCTGATATGTACATACCTCCCTAATATCGCCTGTCTCTTCTTTCACACAGGAAAGGCTATTGAAACTGTAGCTGTACATGTTCCCAATCACCTCACTGGACAAAACCACAGACGATTCTTCAGTTCTCAGAGAGACGTCTCTCTGCAATCTATAATTCCTGAGAATGACAACAGGCATGAAAAAATTTATATTATGCAACACAATGATTTCATTTGAATGAATGTTCATGTACATATATACACAGTCCGTGTACTCATGTGTTCATGGGGACTCTCCAGTGACTTCTACAGGCAAAATGCCAATCCCGACAATGACAACCTTAACCAAAAGCAACCAGACAAAATACAAGACCTTTGGCATTTTTTGATTTTTGTTTGTAGTCACAGATTATTATAAAACTGAGTTTCCCCTTGTGGCGACCAAAAAATGGCACCATGTCAAAATAACAGGTTTTATCACACTGTGGGGAAATCGGTGGCCTGTACTACGAAGGGGGTTAAACCAAATCAGACTTAACCCCGAGGTAATTTGCGAACGCGAGGTTGACAAAATCA
>JAODLC010000103.1:1334222-1349604 GCA_026781145.1 Hippopotamyrus pictus
TTTATACTCAACTGGTTGGTTGAAACAAAATCCTGGTTTGGATTTTTACTTTCTGGACCTGAAATGTCCACCTCTGTATACAGCTGTCATCTAAAGCAATTCAAGATTAGAGGCGTTTTATTGGCCATGTGCAATAAGTGCACCAGAAAGCGTGTTCATTTCAGCCATAAGAATCAATAACATGTAAATAATATAGAAAAAATATACAACAGTGTTTCCCCTACCATTTATTTAGGGGGGTGCCCCGCCCCCCTTAAAGGTTAAGTTAATTTAAATTAATTTTATTTTCTATATAGCGGCAGATCACAACAGAAGTCATTTAAGGTTACATTTCCTATAGAACAGGTCTATAGATTGTCCTTTTATTAAACAAACTAAATAGCCGTATGTTATTTATCGTATACATATAACAGCTTGTTATTTTTGTCTCTACACGGTCGAGCGTTTTCAATTCTCCTCTGCTCTCTGTATCGCGCATGGCGGAGTTCC
Source organism: Hippopotamyrus pictus (assembly GCA_026781145.1). Lineage (NCBI taxonomy): Eukaryota > Metazoa > Chordata > Actinopteri > Osteoglossiformes > Mormyridae > Hippopotamyrus > Hippopotamyrus pictus. Next base: position 1,334,712 of record JAODLC010000103.1, read on the forward strand.
GCCCCGGTGCGCGCGCACAGATACGTGCGCGCACACACAGGCGAGCACAGTCCCACCAGCGGACAGAGAGCGCGCGTCGGAAAACGTCAACCACCTGAAAAGCAGACAAAAATATTTGCGTTTTTTCGACTGCTGTCATTAAAAGAAACGCATGAACACCAAGAAGCCTGTCGGTGTCCGTTTGCCCCCCCCCCCCAAAAAAAAGCTGTAAACCTAGGGGAAACGCTGTACGATGTACAATAGTGCACTGAAAACAAGTAATGCTTGGAAACTGCAATTTACATAAAGTGCATGTGCAATTAATTGAACTACTGGAAATGTAGATGGGGATGGGGAAGAATCTGTTCATCAAAGTCAGCATTCTGATGGTGAAAGACTTCCTGCTAGACTCAAGATTAAGTACATTTTGATTACAATTCCATATCCTTAACCATTTTATCAGATATGTTTTTATGCATTTTATTGTAATTGTTTTCAGAAATGTTATTTGTAACATTGGACAGAGTAATTTGTTACGGAGTGTGGAATGGAATCCAGTCTTTATACGTATGATTTCCACACATCCAAATAGATATACAGGGTATGTCTTTGACGCACCTGTTACATAATGCAGTGAGTGGGTTAGGCATGATCTGGAATTCAGCAGCCAACAGGTAAGGTCTGTTCAGCACAGATGAGTTCAGCCCCACAAAAGGGAGGGGGCATTCAGTTCCCACCTGTCTGTGACGTTCTGGGACAGTCTCCTGGCCTCCTCTGGCTTCTTCTCAAGGAAGATCTGGTAGCTGGAGAAGGACTCCACCATGCCAATATAGCTGGATACTGGTACTGAATGCTTAACTGATATACAGTCATGCCTGGAAATCCCAGGAAGATTAAAATGGCCAATGTGGAGATGTTTGATAAGAATAAAGGTAAATTTAACTACTTATACAAAGATAAACCTATGTGTTGTGGATTCCAGAATTAATCACATTTACAATATATCCTTTACTATATGGTAGGCATCTCATTTCTCTGGTTTCTACAATATTTTAGGCAATTTTAATTAATCAGTGTTTAAAATTTTACCATTGTGGTTATGGGCACAAGGTAAGGAACATCCCAGTATGGGCCACCAACCCATCGCAGGGCACACTCACACACCATTCAATATAAATATAGAACAATGTAACATCAAACCTCTGTTTGAAAGTCATACTTACCATTCCTTCTCTGGGTATGGGATGGAGTCAAACATTTCTTTGTAGAGAATGGTTGAATCAGGACCCAAGACAGCAGAGCGATATGGCCAAAGAGCAGAGTGAAACTGCAGGGAGATAAGGCATCATTTACTGCTAAAATATCTTGAAGTAATATTCAGAAAAATAGTTATTATTGACTCTCATCAAATGTATGTAAGACATTTGGAGTTTGAAGGGTAGTAACTAGAGGTGTGATATTGCGGTATTACAACGTGAGATTTCTTGTCAGAGTGAAAAGCAGTCTTGCAAAGGCGCTGAAAATCAGCTGCTGTAAGCATGTCGGCGTCTGACGAAATTACCATAGTAGATGCCCCAGACACTTTTAAATCTTTTGTGTGGCAGTGTTTTGGGTACCCGGCAGAAAATATAAACGGTGAAAGGGTGATGGACAAAACACAAACCATCTGTAAGCACTGTAGGAAAATAATGCCGTACACAGCGGCTAACGCTACTGCTATACAAAGCCATTTGCAGCACCATCATGGCTCTTTACTTAAATCCACTGCACCAGTGAAGAACACATTAAAAGGCCAGACAAACGCTTACAAATGTGTCTGCACCCCAGCTTCCACAGTCAACTGCTAGAGCCACTTCAATAGCGAAGGATATCAGCTTTTTCACTGCAGCCGATATCAGACCATTTTCTGTAGTAGAAAATACGGGGTTTCGGCGACTCAACACATTAGAACCAAAGCATTTTTTGTCTTTCAAATTAATGAAATAAAAGGTTGCTTCCCAGTAATATATTTCCTCTGAAGTTTTCCTTACAATATTGCTAAAATCTTGTCTCGTTCTCGTGAACCCAATATCGTGTCTCGTCTCGTGGGCTGAATATATCGTTACATCCCTATTAGTAACTGTAGCTATCTGAATCGCATTGACTATCATTAGACTCTATTTTAAGAGCACTGTTGGACGGTATGCTTTTGTGCAGGCAGATGTTGCCAGTGTTATACAGTGTGTTCCACCATGGCTACGTACATCAGCATGTAAACAAGGGGTTCCCCACAGGGATCCTCCTGACCTCTCTGCAGATGTGGTTGAGCTCCTGGGAACAGTCCCTGTACTCAAGCTCCATGTCCAGGGTGTAGTTGAGAAGGGCCAAGCTCCCTCCTGGCCTCAGCACACGGAACGCCTCCGCAAGGAAACGTGGCCGGTCGAACCAGTGTGCAGCTGACATGGCCGTCACCAGGTCCGCCGAGCCGTCCTCTAAGGGCAGTTCTTCAGCTGGACACTGCCTGTGTCCAGAGGTTCAAAGCCATGAACACCCATAGGTGGAACATCTACTGTTTAGCACACAAATTACAATCCAACAGAACACTTAACAGTTGTGTCTCAATTCTACTCATTTTACAAACTCTACATCCTAGCCCAAGATAAACACTATTTGCTGGTACTTGGGTTCTCTCAACTTATGAGGGCAGTTTCAGCCTAGAATATTTCTGATACTCTGGCCTCGGGCACACAAAGTTCCCATTGAGATCTGCCAAGCTTGAATTCTTGGCCTGATTCTATACCTGCAATCTGTGAGTGACCATATCCTACCCTGTACTCTCTGCAATAAGAGAACTCACACTTCTCCCCCCTATAGCTGCTTAGAGAAAGCAAAGTATGAGATGTTTTTACATGCAAGTTGTCCTCTACATACATTATTCTTTTTTCTGTGAAAACAAAAAGTAGTAATGAGGCAATGAGATGATTATGAATAGGGCGGAATGCCCAATCCAATGTAATTACTCATACAGATGTTAAGTTAAACTAGGCAGAGGCTAATTGAGTATACTCATCTATCCGCTATCTGATTAGAACTATAGTTTTACCAGTCTTAGACTCTGCTCTTAAATATTAATTTACCAGACGTGGTATGTCAAACATTTAAACCTGTGTGGAGGACATTTAATGCCTGCCCAATTCTCCTCTACTGAAAGTGTTTATGACCTGTAGGAGATGTTGGGGGCACTGGCACAGGCACGGGCCATCTCCAGCTGAGCAGGGCTGACGTCCATCCCGACCACCTGGTGGAAATGCGGGGCGAGGCGAATCGTACCCTGGCCAGACCCACAGCCCACGTCCGCAGCCAAGCCAAAGGGTCCCGCTTTCTGTTAAGCAGCCAGGCCCAAGAACATAGTCAGGATCTTTAGCTTATAGTTTTAGCCAGGCAGAAATATAGATTAAAATTTCCATTTTTACAATTCGTCAGTATGTCAATTCAATTCAATTTTATTTATGTAGCGTTTTTAACAACAGTCATTGTCACAAAGCACTTTACATATAACCGGCCCGAACCCCCACCAAGCAAGCCTGAGGTGACAGTGGCAAGGAAAAACTCCCTCTAGCAGGAAGAAACCTTGAGAGAAACCTAGACTCGGAAGGAGACCCCATCGTCCTCTGGGCGACCGGGTATTTGCAATTCAGTTTGAATAACCACGAGAGTATACGCAAGTTATGAATGCTTACAGTGCCCCACAATTTTTCTCCCACTGGAAACAGTGTCACTTACACTTCGTTGCAATAGTGGCCTCTTGTGTATCACAAACACAAAAACATCCTCCAAGAACAACTTCTTCCAACCATCCAAGAAAAGTTGTGGTGACGAACAATGCCTTTTCCAGCACCGCGCTATAAGGGTTAGGAACTTCGTGAGATAGCTGTTTATTGTTACTATAATTTAGCTATCAGCACAATAGTCCCCCACACACTGTTCACCAGGCTGAGGGACCTGGGATTGAACAGCCGCCTGTGTGCCTGGCTCTTTGACTTCCTCACAGGCGGACAGGTGGTGTGAATGGGTAACTCATCAACAATGATGAGACAGGCTATACTAAGAAGGTGGAGAACCTGGTATCATGGTGTCAGGAAAACTGCCTCGAACTGAACATCAGCAAGACTAAGCTGGTGGTGGACTTGAGCAGGAGACAGCAGCGGTCCTATGCCCCCCTCACCATCAACAGGACTGCAGTGGGGAGGGCGAGCAGCTTTAAACACCTGGGTCTTCACATCTCAGAAGAGCTGACCTGGACTGCACATATAAAAGCCCACCAGAAAGGCAAGGCCACATTTCTACCACGTGAGACAGCTGAAGAAGTTTGCACACGCTATACCTTCTGTATTTTCCAAATTTGTGTGCAGTCTTCAGAGTGACCAGGGGTACATTTCACCACATGTTGTACTTGTATAACTATGTACGTGACAAATAAAGGGAGTCTTGAATCAGGTGAGCAGGCGAGCTTTGTTTCAGCCCTGGTCACAGGTGTTATAACAACACACAACCTAATGTACTTCAGACCACCAGTGAGTTCGTAGGTCTTTAAATGGCCTCTCACATGACTTCTATGCTCTTATTCCTCTTACCTTTTTCTCCAGAAAGGCCAGGATCTCCCCTATCAGCTGCTCCGAAGGGGATAATCTGTACTTTTGGTAGGAAACTGCATGTTCCTTGCCCTCAAACAGTCTGTTAGCCATGAGGACGAGGTCTGCACTGGCGTGGGATGGGTGTAGACTGTAACTAGACGACGGGGTTAGACAGAAGATGCAGACCTTCAAAATGTTCCCTGAGCTCAGAGATCATGGACAAGATTTACACAATATATGTATAAACAATATATAAGACATATCATCGGGAATCAATAATCAGAAATATAAGCATAGATCTTACGCATATACAATACCAACAAATCCCAGAAATTAACATGAGAGCTGGATGGAAAAGGTCATTCAAATATTCACCACGTCTCCTCCATCAGAACAAGATTATAGAGATGATGTACCTGCGTCCCACAGGGTCTCCACTCCACCGTTTCAACTTGCAGACAGGGAAGCAACCTGTGAGAGCGTAGCAATGAGGCTGAGCTGGAAACACCCGGTAGCTTATGAACTGGGACACACTGGGACACCGCAAGCTGACACGTCCATGTCACTTATTAACCAGAGCCAGTCTGAGTGTGGAAGTTAAACATATTCAGCTGAATAATAGAAAGGTCAATTCTGGCTATTACATTATAAATGGAACAGTCCATTTTAAATCAACAAGTTGTTTTTGCATCATCATTTTTTATTTTGATAAAATTTATCTTCCAAAGCTCAGAATTTTTTATGCATTATTATTCTTTATCCACTTTGAGATATAGTGCCTTTTCTACACAACACGTAGCAAACAAATATAATTCAGAGTGTTTTCTTATGAGTTGTAACATATTTACTGTTACAGCTACATGGCTCGGCTACAGCTTATGTATAAACAAACACAAATAATATTGACCAAATGTCTTTGTTAATATATTGCACAGATTTATTTTATATTTGTTAGATAGTCTGTGGTTTACATTGCAGTTGCAGTTGTGATAATTGAGTAATTGATAATGATAATTTAACCTTAATCCCATTGAGAACTTGTGGTCAATCCTCAAGAGGCGGGTGGACAAAGAAAAAGCCACAGATTCTGACAAACGCCAAGCATTGATTGTGCAAGAATGGGCTGCCATTGGTCAGGATTTGGCCCAGAAGTTGATTGACAGCATGTCAGGGCGAATTGCAGAGGCATTGAAAAAGAAGGGCCAAAACTGCAAATATTGACTCTTTGCATAAACTTAATGTAATTGTTAATAAAAAGCCTTTGACACTTATGAAATGCTTGCAATTACAGTATACTCAAATTTTCAATCATTCTCAAAACTTTTGGCCACTACTGTACACTCAACAGGTTGTTTGAACGTCACATTTTTTTTTTAATTGGCTCGATTAAAAAAGAAAGCATGCCATCTAGTGGCTGTTATTCTGAAATACAAAAGAACAACGGAAAAGCACTGACTGAGGAAAAACCTCGTTACAAAATCAGATGAGTATAGCAGAAGAAAGGCGAACAAGAGGCAAATGCAAGCCTTACCTGCTTCGAGTGACTAGGGGAACGTGAGATCGGGGGAAGATGGATGATCTCTCTGCCTTTGGCAGGCGCATGAAGGAATACCGGGAGTACAACTTAACGTACTTTACGGAATCATGGCGGCACACGGGATTCCGGAAGGAAAGGAAGAATAAGAGTAAAAGCTGATAGATGAAAGGCAATGGACTATGACAGCCCTCTGTACGGACCCTGTGATCCGGAGCTTGTGACTGTGACAGATCAGCTGACTGGACATTTATATGCTGGCTCGATCTGCATCTGAATTCGTGTTACATAAGTCGATCGCACCTTCTCAAGGGGGACATTAAGGAATTCATAGTGATCTCCTGGGATTTTAACCGGTTTCTCTTTGCAATGCGTTGAGCAACTTTACATTTTATTGTATGCAAACGAGACGGATGCTTACCCTTAGATGCCCAGATTGCAGTCTTGTACACCAAGGCACCGCAGTATTCCTGTAATTCATTAACTCTTTTAGCTATGAGTATATGCCCACAAGAAACCGTAGGGGTTGCAGCATCGCTTTAAGATGACAGATAAGGACTTGTTTGGGTTGTTCGGTGACAAAGTAAAGTTAGCAGTCAGTTAGATATTCGCCCGACATTCACAGAATTTCACATTTTCTTATTTACTCTATTAAAACATTAGAAAAACAAGGAACCACCGCATTCACAGATGCATGTATGTTTGTAAAACTGCACAGGCATCTTGGTTATTCAATTACTGCATCCAATAAATTCTAAAAAGGCGAAATAATCCAGCTCCCGATGTGCGTTCGCTTTTTGACAGTCCGCGACGTTTTTTTTTTTTTTGTTTGTTTTTTAAATAAATAAACAAAATGTCAAGGAATTTCTTAACAAATGTTTATTACTGAAGATATGTAACACTTTGAAGCTCCATTCCAATGTTTAAAATCGCGAGCACATTCAGGGGCCCCTAACACTGGTGATGCTATAAGAAATAATATAAGCCAACATGTCCTATATTGGGGTGATTAGCATGTGGTTAGCACTGTCGCCTGACAAGTACCTGCTAGGGTTCCATGTGTGTGGAGTTTGAATTTTCTTCTCATGTTCTCCCCCCCCCTCCCCCAGGGTCCAAAAACATGCTGAGGCTAATTGGAGTTACCAAATTCCCCATAGGTTTGCATAGGTGAGTGAATGGTGTGTGTGTGTGTGTGTGTCTGTGTCTGTGTGTGTGTGTGTGTGTGTGTGCCCTGTGATGGATTGGCACCCCACCCTGGGTTGTTCCCTGCCTTCTGCCCATAGGCTCCAGAGAGTGGTTTCAGAGACTGGATGGATGTCCATTATTTTTATGCCGGATGGAATATACAGCACAATAATGCTCCAAAGCCAAAGGACCCGGCAACTAAGTTTCAGCCCGTGGACAAAGAACATTAGGAGACCTAGACATATTAGGTACTTGTGAAACCTGTTCACAATTTCTGAAATTGACTTACAAGCCTCATATTGATTAATTTCTATGCAGGAGGCATATAGGCCATCATTATGCTCTAAAGACAGACCTAAATCTAGAAAGATCTCAAAACAGCAGTCTGTTTTTATTAAGAAAGTACCGCAGTATGTATAACAAACCAGTGATTAGTTAATTTTCTTTGCTGCTGCTGTTCTTTGCTGTTGAAGGGAGCTGGTAGGCTGAACAAACCTTGGGTGGAAAGTAAATGCTGTGATAAAATCGAAAACTGGACTCCTAGGATGTGGGAGGAGAGAGAAAACTGTCCAGACTGTCCCCCATATTGTATTCTGAGGCCTATAGTGTCACCAGAGTGTGGTAGATTTGAGGAGCACCTTCAGCTCCATCCATCCATCCATCTATCTATCTATCTATCTATCTATCTATCTATCTATCTATCTATCTATCTATCTATCTATCTAGAAGGTGTGCTGGAAGTCATTAATGCTTGCCGTCTTACTGGATGACAGTCAATTTCATTCCTTGGGATCAGAAAAGTTGTATCTTATCCTTATGATCATGGAGAGCAAAGAATATGAGTTTTCCTGGAAGGAATTTAGGTATGTTCAATGTCAGAAACCCCAAATGTATTACTCAGCAAGTAACGTCTGTTCTCTGTAACTGACTGGAAATACAATGGCTAATTGGAAAACAACCTTTTAATTCTGCATTGATTACTATTTGTATTTTACAGGTTTGAAGTAGAAATACATGCATCATGTAAGGTTTTAGTTGAGGAGAAGCGTGAAATTGAAGTGTTTGTACAATGTGTTCTCTTGGAGTTCTTGGAAAATTTATGTACATTATAACCTTCTTTCTCACTGCAGTACAGTACCAGTATATTTGCAAAGACCAGCTTCAGTTCTGTGGTTCTTGAGAGGAGGCAGGCGAAATTCCTCCTGGGGTATATGAATGTACAGACACAGAATCTGATTCATGTGACAGTGCATGCAGGATTTTCTGCCAGCTCTAACTTGAGGTGTTTTATGGAAGTTTCATTGTTCCAGAACGTTCCAGTTTCCCTCTCTAAGTTAAAATGGCTTGTTTGAAGACTGCTTGTTTTGTCATCTGAGAACAATAACAGTTTAGATCGCTGAATTGAGTGAAATTCAGCTGTTTTCATCTTGCTTAATTTTATATTACCTTAACTTTTACCAAAGCAATTCAGTCCTATTATGCTAGGTCCCTTTCTACAACTTGTAGAATTTCTAGAACCTTCAGGTGATGCACAATAACTGACAACCCTCTCTGTTGTTTTTAATTTAGACTGATTTGAAACACCTTCTGCTATGATTAACAAACAGCTTATAAATGAGTCAGGTTTACTCAGAACACTTTAAACAGGTCCTGTGAGGCACACATTGTAGAGTTGTATTCACAAATGTAATTTGTACTTGTTTGTGCATAAATGTTTCTGATTTGGCTCAAATAGGTCAGTGTGGGTTACATTAAAACATGATGTGCTTTTCCTCGTTCTGCAGGACAGACCTTAAAGCAGGTTTCTGAGCTGGACTTCCCTGAACCAGACATCATAACCTTCCAGTTACAGAAATAGGGCCCCCAGATCCCCTAACAATTTCAGTGACTGTGCTGAATAATCATCTCTATCTAAGGCAGTCCTAGGACCTCAGGTTCAGAACATGTTCAAAACCTGAAATGTTCCTGCCGTCCATCCATCTGAAGCCCTGGGGGGGAAAGCATCGTTGAAAATTAAAGAAATGACTCTGCTTTGTCTGAAGTAACAGCCTTTGGCGGCGCACTGCTCCTGAAAATGTATCAGACTGGTACAAGCTCTGAAAGTCTTGAAGTCATTTGTCTTGTCAACATGCAGCAAAACACAAATAACTGTTTAGAAAGGAAAATATCATGAAAATGAAGTATGAAAGGGAAGGGGAAAAAAGTTCAAGGAGTAAAAGCAAAGCCTGCCATGTGAATCGCTTTTAAGTTTTGGTTTTGAGTAAGTCATGGGAAAACATGCACTCTGCTGTTTGTTTACATGAAAAGGCGTGTGCCATTCAGTCAGGGGTTGTGGCGGGTGGGGGGTACTGGTGGGTGGCATCTGGTGGGTCCAAATGCCCTCTGCAGATTGGTAAGGGCCCTCAACGAGGTGTTGGGCATCCCCTCTGGAGACTGCCCCTCTGCGATGTCTGTCTGCAACGAGGTTGGTGTTCAAAGGCAAACAGAACTCGAGGGCTTTAAAGCAAACAGCGATTTATTTCACCAGCCAGCAGTGCGGCTGTCTGGACTTTGTGAAGATCTGAATATAAACCTTGCTTACATATGGGTATGTACACGGGGGGTGAATATGAGTTGTTTTTTCAGTGGTACACTGATCCTATGAGGTCTGATTCAAGCCCACCCAACGATCATTCCTCAACTGCATTCTGGAATTTTCACCAGCAGGCCCTGTCACTCAAACATTAATGTACACTAAAATGGACAACAATCAAGGCTTATCATTGACATGTACTTATTGCAATGGTGGGAATTATCAGTTATTTTCCACTTGGACAAAGCATAAACTCATTAAAGCATGGCAAAGCTCTCCTCTCGGTAACTGGTGACTAAAGGAATGCAGTCATGAGAATGAAGTATAAAAATGAAACATTATCATATGAAATCCCTTCAGAGTGTAGGGTGCTGGTTCAGTTCCTGCTGTATTATCTTTGAATGGAGAATTTCACCTGGAGTTTTACAGTAACATCTTTAATGTCTTGATGTGTCTTACTCCAGGCATTCTAATGTGGTTAAACCAGTTCACAGGGCAATGTGTATATCAGAGCTTTTTCCGGGCATATAACATATCTGACAGTCTTCTGATGTATAATTCTGCTCCTGATTTGAGTCAGTGCCTCACATTCTCCAAAGTTAATACTGCAATAAAGGAATTCTGGTCTGATGTGATGAAAAATATCAGCTTTATTTGTGCTCTAGAATTGATGAGTTATGGTCATAGAGCAGATAACAGCTGGATGTTGCTGTAAACTGCCTCTGGCAGGAACATCAGCAGCCGTATATAAAGACTGTGATGTCACCTACAACGTATTTCATGTGAAATGGTAAAATTGAAACGACATAAAAAACCTTCAATTATTAAATATAGGGTAGACATAGAAGAAACAGTTTAGAATACACCATTAAACAGTCTCTGAGAGAATAAAACCCAGTAACATAAGACCCTCTAAGCACTGCTGACAAGCCCACCGACCCAAGTGGAGTGACGAAGAAACTGGACTTTATGAGGCGTCCCCAGAGACATAACAAAACACACAAACCGAAGTGGTCGGCGCAGGGCAGGCCGCTCATGTCCATCCATCTCCCTGCCCTGCTTATTTCATGACAGATCATTTTCATTACATACACGCTCCTTAGGAGCAGACAGCCCTCTTTGGTAGATGCAACATTATCTGAGGTAATTATAGGAAAGCCCCTTTGCACCCCCCAACCTCCCTATATACGTGAAATGAATAGCCTTGAGCTTTTTAGCAGAATGCGTGGGACCGTGAGGGTGACATTAACCAGAGCTGGTGGCCTATCTGAGCCTGGGAACAATACTGGGGCTGTGGGTAGATGTTTGTGCACCCTGGTGATCAGAAACTGGGCACTCCATTGGAGACTGTAACAGAGTACAAGTATATGTGAAACTTCAGATCAGATTGTTTATGCAAAGGTGTCTGAATTATGCTGATTTGTGTGTGTGTGTGTGTGTGTGTGTGTGTGAGTGCGTGCAAGACGATTGCAATGAACAACACATTAAGAGATTGGTCATTGAACAAGAATTTCTTATTTTATAAGCCGGATATTTACTTTATGGTGAGTAATTTTCTCAGGGGTACAAAAGCATGATCTTCTGAGATTCTGACAGGACACCTTTTGATGTTCCTTACTCACTATGCTTTCCAGAGCTCTCAGTTTGGCAGCAAAAGGAGGTCAGTGGGTCTGAGAAGGGGCCACTTCTTGGCAGTTTGACATTTAACCAGTGAAAACAGGAGATGAATGTTGTTTCATTGACGAATGCTGGGAGTGTGGTTAGCATGCCAGTCGGAACACCTACAGTCAGGGCTACAGGAATTTACCTTGAGTAGCTGGGATTATGGTAAACCTCATGTATGACTTTTTTTCTTCATTATGCCCAGTGCTTGAAGTGTGAAAAAACAAGTGCCGGTACTGATGTTGTTATTCATTACAGGTAGATTATGAGAGGTGCCAGTATGCATGAAACTTTCCTGGTACTCTGAAGAGAAAAACAATCTCTGTAATGCTATCATTGGCCAGCAGATGGCACCATAGAAAATATTATTCTACCTATGGAGTAATAATTGGATTATGTGATACGGTGTTTAAATATACTCAGAATCTGAGTGGGCTATATTGCACAAGGGCACTCTTTTATAAATGTCATCCGTCAAGGTGAAAGACCAATTTTTTTCATTTATACAGCAAGTGGCCATATGGTAGAAAATGGCTGGAGATTTCCTGCACTGGACCACAAGGCAGCTTGGTATGTCGTTTGTGGCGCTGTGACAGTAACTGGCCACTTTACCAGCACAGTGGCTTGAACAACCTCAGTGGACAGGGCCAGCGTAGCACCAGGGAATGACTGTGCTTTCGCACTTACCGTGGAACTGGATGGTCTAAACGGGCATTTATGGTCAACCGCGACCTACCAGACAGACCTAGGCGACAGCAGTTGTCTGAGCGGTTTTCTATGAATGTCACTTCAAGCTGTCCCTGTAATTATCAATTTCTGTGGCCAAGGAATTCCTTTGGTGGGAAAAAAATGACAATGGTGAGGTGGAACGTGAAATACAGTCTCAAAAGGTGTTATAGGGTGAAACTGCTGTTCACCTTCACTCAAATCCTGCACCCCTGAATACCCTTATCTGTCACCAACCTTTGCTGGTTAGTCTCTCTGTATACACAGCATGCTTTTTTGTGTTCCGCAGTGTTGCTCCGCAGTGCTGCTCCGTTTGCCTTATGATGACCTCCTGGGTGAGCAGACTGTGAGATGCTGTCGTGCAAATTAAAGGCTTAATGTTCCCAAGATACCGATTAACTCAAGCTGTTTTGGAAGATTTTTCTGAAAAAGGATCCCCAGTGCTGGGTGACTTGGACAGTTGGTGAATATGTGCAGCTTTCCATTATAACTCCACACATCTGAGTAACCAGTAACATAACTGGACAAGGTTTTTTTTTTTTTGGAAATCCTTCATCTCTTATTACTGTGGCTGTTAGCAGGCACAGCTGGGGCCAGGACTGGAGATGCCTTTTTCTGTTAATGAAGTTCATGTTAATGAACCTAACCCTCAAATCTGATATCATTCTGTTTTTGTCACAGGCTAAATGTCTGAATTCAGTGCTATCAATAGCATTGTGCAGTGTCACTCTTCATTTTACTGTGATATAACATTAAGCTTAATGCTACGTAATGCTAGGACATTTTCTACACTGTACTCAAATAGTACTGCACTGTACTGCATGTTAGTACTCCAGCTTGATTCCCCCTGTGTATGACTGTTAGTAATCCAGCCATTCTCCTTTTGTCTGTAAGTCAGCCAGTTGCTCCTGTGTCTCAGAAATCAGAGTTAGTAAACCATCCAGTTTCACCTGAAAGTTATTCAGTGAGTCCGTCATACCTCCATGTCAGTGTTTCCCATTTTCAAGGCTGAGTATGCTGAACAGGAAGCAGAGATTGACTGAAACCTGCAAGCTCAGCTTTTGCACTTGTGAGAAAGTCTTAGAAAGGAAAATATACTTGTTTTGTTAATGTTTTTTTTTCTGTTTACCTGGTATGGTAAACTACGACTGAAATCTTAAAGAGCCACTTTTCTGCAGGAGACAGTTTAGTCGTGTGTTCAAGCATTTGTGAGTTTTTTGAAAAAATAGTGATTTGTGAGAGAAACGCAGAGTCCAGGCCAGGTTCCAGAGCCAGGGGGTGTTTTGGCATTAACATCGGCTCCCGCTGTAGCCTGGAGCTTTTGAGCCCAGTGAGGAGATCGAGCTGCACCACGTCCTGCCTGCCGCCCGCTCTGATACCAGCCCATGAAATGCGCGGTGAAGCACAGGCCCCCAGCTCCCCCCATGCCGTCTCCTGCCCGTCTGTGTCACCATCCTGGCCCTTATTGGTAAATACAGGTCCAGCCTCACTGGGAAGCCTAACTGCCCATAATGCACCCATGGAGCTGCAAGGCTCTCTGTTTAGGCTATTAAAGAGCTTATTTATGATATTGGGTTTCCTATTGATTATGTCTGCCGTTCTCTCTGTTTACTTAGGAAATAAATGCCATGTGTTTTTCTCCCTCTTTCTCTTCACCCATCAGTCACTTTCTATCTCTCTCTCTATCCCCACACAAGGTTCTCATTTATTTCACGGGGTTCTCCCTCTCTACTCTAAGCTCCGCCCCCATCACTGCAACACCGCTTGTGATGCAAACTCACACTGAGGTTAACAGCCCATGGTACATGCAGGGTACACGTGTGGCAACCACATACATGTATATACTTCCTTCAGTTAGACTAGGATTACACTCTGGAGCACCACAGTCAGGCCCTCGACAGAAGCCACAATGTGTCAGTGTCTGTGTCAGTTGTTGCTTCAGGTGCTACACCAATGACTTCCAACAGGGGGCAGCACGGGCTTGATATAAATACCAGTGCTTTCTGTCACCCCCGTGTCTTGCTGAGGGAGTTAAAACATCATTGGCTATGTGTGGAGTACCGGGGTTTACCATGATTTACGATGGTGTGTGGAGGAATACCGTGGCGATGATGTAAACACTTTGTCACCCAGCCATTCCTGCAATGGATGGAGCGTTTTAATGGCCATTGCTAACACCTTGGCTAGTTTTGTGGAATGCGACAATGAGAGTGTGCTTTTCCATCTTTAACCGAGTTATGCCGAATGTAATTGCACTTGGTTTTCAAGCCAAATATACCATTCAGCATTTTTGTCATAAAAATCACCTGTGTTAAAACTGCAAATGCCATTGTCATAAATAATTACTCTCTTCAGTGTACCTAATAACATCTTAGTTTGATGCCTTGGTGGCATGGTGATTAATTAGATATGAAACTTTTTAATCATGAAGAATGGTGTTTCAGAAACAGGAAGATTCCTGTGTAATGTAATATTGAAAGGTACCAAGCAAAAGAACCGCTTAAAATGTATGGTTAATAAGCCTTAGATTACAGGATTATCCATTCATCCATTGTCCAACCCGCTTATCCGACTGGGTCGCGGGGGGTCCGGAGCCTATCCCGGAAGCAACGGGCACGAGGC
>JAODLC010000103.1:1349704-1372565 GCA_026781145.1 Hippopotamyrus pictus
CAGCCTCAGCATGTCTTTGGACTGTGGGGGGAAACCAGAGTACCCGGAGGAAACCCCACGACGACACGGGGAGAACAGGCAAACTCCACACACATGTAACCCAGGCGGAGATTACTGGATTATATGATAACAATATCATATTAATGCACTGCAGTGAAAGTCTGAAGAGGTCAAACTGTGGAGAGATGATCACTGTGTTGAGCTGTGTTAAGTCAACTCTGCGTTGACTTCTGTGACCTTAGCAAGCCTTTGATAGCCACAGAAGACCAAGAGCAGCCAAACTATAGACAAATAGCAATCTGGATATACAAAATAGCACCAGCAATTACTACACTAAGTATAGAAGGACTGTGGGCTTGGCTTTGCAACCCAACGAGAGCTGAAAACGCTCTTGGGGTGTATGTTTGTCTAAAAAGCGATAATCCATGGGAGGAGACTGTCAGTTTTAAAAATGTGCTATTTTTTAAAGATATATCCTGAGTCTTAGGCAGGTTAAAAACCTGTCATCTGTCGCAGTGAAAAACGCCTTTTGCAGAAATAAGTTTGTTAAATATAAAGTAGGAACTGCGAGTGTGGGTGTGGCAGCCTAGGGAACAAAAGAGAATGCTAATGACAGATGCAGTGACCCTCCATCACTGCCAATCAGGGACAAAGGCTCAGGCGGCTGCACCGGCTGGGATTGCAGGATGTGTGCATGGGCTGTGGTCAGAGCTGCTCAGAAGCCTCCGTGCAGGCAGGCCAGCCTGTTTCACTGGGGCCACCACTGCTACCATGCATGTTATATGAAGGACAGTCAACACTCTCAATGCTGGGTCAATCAACAAGGTCATCGACGTGATGGTGAAAACCTGGTAATGATTAAAATAACAGAATACAAGACCAGAAACAACATTGTAGTAATCATATCGCATTTGTCAGCACTGCGGCAAATGGCCCTAACTTACTAGACACACTCTATTGTTAGATAAGTTCTAATTGGCAGTAGTTTATTTCGGGTAACTTCATCTCCTATTTGGTGTTATAAATATTGCAATATTCCAGAATGTGACATTGCGATGTCATAATGGTGCAGCCTTAAATATGTATTTATCTTTGTAATGAATTCTACCATAAACCACAAACAAGGTGGGTAAACACCATCCTCTCCAATCATGCCATACTCATGAACAGAAAAGTACATAAAAAGTACTCTTACAACAAGCACTTGACATTATAGATGTTTGTACAGCAAGATTATTTAATATTTTCAGCTTACTTAGAAGGTGACTCCCCTCCTTTGACTGCATTTTCCATTATCGATCGCATAGTCACCGAGAACTAAGCTTCTTACCACAACTGGAGCGCTGTAGTTCAAACTACAGAACTTACCGAATGTTTGTGAACATTCATTCGAACTACGGTTTTGGGAAACGCCTGTGTCGTTTAACGATGGATCGTTCTACGTAAGTTCGCAACGTCGTTACCGCCGTAGTTCAAACTATGGTTTCAGGAAACATCTACGTCGTACTTGCATAGTTCCAACCACCCAAGTTGCTATAACAGTTAGCAGCTATGCTTTTGGGAACCCCCGTACCATGCCCAAGCACGTTTGACACCTAAGGTCTAATTCATGTGACTAGTGTGATTACTCGATGAGGAAGGCCAGAGCATGGTTAGTCGGACTCGGGCACATGACACATCTAGTGTGATTGCTAGCCATGCCCAGGTACAGAACACAGGCATGATGTCAGTGATGCAACTGACACCTGCATGCATACATGTGCACTATACATGATACGAACCTTAAAGTCCATAAGTAAGACAGAACACTAAGTACTTTAGCATTAAAGATGTAAACTCCAAAACTGGTGGTTTACAGGACATATATGTTACAGTAGGGCAACATACTTTTAATAATTTAAATGAAATCCCACAGTTTGAGTAAAATGGAGTCCAAAGCATCCAATTCTGTAACAAGTTTAGCAAATAAGGAACAGTTACTCTTAAATTGCTATGAATAAAAGATGCCATTTGCCTTCAGTTGAGCAAAATTAAACCTAATCAATTAATTAATTAAACTAAACAGAATGGCCCATTAAGTACATAAAAACATCAAAACAGGACACACAGCATGTTTACTGAAATAAATTCACCACCCTTATGAATTCCCCGCTGCCTGCCCTAATGATTTTATGAAGACTAAGCCATCACCTCCTTTTCTGCCTCTGCCCCCATCAGCCCTTTGTCACCGGGGACCCTAAGACCTGACCCTGGGCCTAGTACCTAATAGAAGGAGAACATTCCACAGAGACTGGAGGAACCTGCCTCTGAAACGCTTCATGGGAATCCTGGATGCTCACTGAATTCAGAACATCAGTAAGAATCATGTGAAATTACATGAGAAATAACTGTAATTTTAAGATCCCTGTCCAACAGGGAAAGTGTAAAGAAGCATTCTAAGGCAGCATATGAACTCTTCGCTTTTAACAGCACAGAAGCTCTGTGAGTGAGGCTCTGTGAGCGTTCACCTCCAACACTGAAGGTTCCAATCTTATAACTGTTCTGTGTGTCCCTCCACAATAGGATTAAAATCTGTTATTTTGAGCTGGGGGGGGGGGGGGGGTGCATTTTTGGCCTCCATGAGGGGAAACTCAATTTTATAAAACTCTTTGAATGCAGTCAATCAGTCTTTTGGTTACTTATGTTTAAGGTTAGGGCTGGGAAAGGGTTAAGGTTCCAATTTTCCTTTATCCACATCCACATTTCCTTAACTTCACAAAGAACTGTTCATCTTGAACACTAATCGGTTTTCATCTGTATCTAATTTACATATGTATCAAATTCATTTATATATGCATATCACAGATTTCTCCAATTAACAATCATTAGTGTGAGCAATAGTTCTTTTATGAATATGTTGTCTAAAAGATCTGTATTTAAAAATATAGTTTAAAAACTATGATTTAACAATGATTACACATTGATCACACTTACTGACACCCTATTGACCTACACAGTACTGCCCCCCTCTTGGACAAAGAACCACAATTGTATTGAAAGTTTAGGACTCAGTAAAGTTGGTAAAAACATCAAATCTCCGGCTCATACATGTCATTTCTAATGTTAGATATTCAGTTTTATTTAATTCAGTTCAGTTGGTTTTTGTACTAAGCTGTTGCCCCCAAGCACCGAAGGGAGAATCTTGTGACATTACAAGCAGATGTGAAACAGCAATGCAGATGTATAACTAATCACATCTCAGTCAGACATAACAGCAAAAGACAACAGATAATGCAATTTTTGTAATACAATTTCAGAATAGATGCAAAGGTCAGAGTACATCAGGAAGCACAAACATGTTGGTGTTAATGGATTATTCCACAATGTTCATTCTGTTCCTGCATTACTTAACGTGTCGTCCACTGTCTGCACAGCCATTATATGAACACAGTCAAAGTTTGAGAGGGAGGTTATTAAAGCCACAAAGCTGTGCTCAGACACTGCTCCTGGATCCTGTGCTGGCCACAGAGGATGCAGGTAAATTAATTAACATGGTTGGTGTGTTTATACGAGAAAATATAAATACTGAGCTGTTCAGCTGCATTTAGACCGGGGCATGAACTTATAACCAATTGGTTAGTCCAGATTTCCAAGAAGAGACTTCACAGAAAAACACTACACGTCATTTCATGTGGAATATGGCGCCGCTCCAGCAATTACAATAATTTAAAAAATCTGAGTGAGCTTTTTTCAGGCTTAATATTTCTGAAAAAAGGTTTATAATGTCATGATGGTGGTGATGCCTTATAGTAAGTATGTCATTCTTAAAAACTGGAAAAACTTCAAATGCATTGTAAAATTTGTTAATATATCCTTTGAAATGATATGTATTATCCTGAAAGATGAGCATATTTAAGTTACATGTAACCTACAGTATTAACAGGAATGCAATAATATATATTCTTCTAAGCCATGTTTTATTGGTATCAATCATGTGACACTCTTTTATTCTTTCAGTGGATGTCACAGAGCATGCAGTGATAAGTGACACATTACAAAGCAGGGTTGTGGTCCTCTGTCAATACTGTACACTGAGCCACAATAAAATGAACGCAATGAGCTGGCAGATATTATAGTGATGAAATCTTGTATGGCCTATAAAATGGAAAAAAGTACAAACACTTTATATTTAATATGGATTTTTTATACTAAGCCTGAGTATCATTAACAAGAAGGTACTTGGTGCCAACTAAATGCATTCTCTGTTGCATCAGACAGTTCTGAAAATGAAAATGCTTGTTTGTTTAAATATGTCTTTCATAATTATGATGACTGGCCAGGCTTGTCATTAACAGTATGTTTTATTTTTCTGTAGAATATTTTTTTGTCTCATTTTTGGCAGTCTTAATTTTAATTTGATATTTTAATATGGTTCACGTTTAATTTATTTTAAAAACTGTATGTCTTAGTACCGATTTCCCAGAAAGCTTATTTTGGAATGACATGAACATATCTCTTTGTTTCTTACAAATGACAAAGTAGCTTAATGGCCAAGGGAAACTCAGCAGTGATATTGCATCCATACTTTGTGACAAAATGTAAAATAATTAAGCCAATGGTGAGACAGGAAGGCTTAGAGGAAACACACTCCTGAACACAGGAAGCAGTAAGACCCTAATGGTTTGTGACTACAGACAAATGATAAGGCCTCATAGTTACCAATGTAAGATTTAAGGATCTTTACATGGGCAAGTCCTTACATCGGCATCTGTGACAAAAGTCTCCTTGGAGAGCTGTCAGGCTAGCAGCCATTAGGCAGCATCTTATGGGAGTGGTGAGGTTTCGTCTCTCCAGTTAGACCAGTTTCCAAGTCCATATCACTCTTGGTGCTCATCGACACCTATGTTTTGTGGTTCAAGCTGGCTCTTTGGCTCCCCATTTTTCTTACAAGACTTTTTCAGCAATATTGCTGGAAACGGGCAAGCAGGTGAGACAGAGGGCAACTAATCAAGGCAATGGACAGTTGGCAACAACCAATCAGTAAAGAGAAAATCTATTGCTCTGGGATGGCCACCATAAAGATGGACGCTGATGCTCCAAGTCAGTCACATGATCGGCTGCTAGTATTCTGACTGGAAGATCTCAAAAAGTGGCCCACTGAGATCAAAATTTTCCAGACAGAAATTTGTTGGTCATTCTCAAAGGGAGAGTGCCCGAGCAACGGTGCCAGGTGATATTGACAAAAAGTTGCCCCATGTGTCATTACCTTTACTGATAACACGTCTTAGATTTGAGGCACTGACTGGTTCCATTTCATCTGCTGACTGCCTTTATGAGAAGGAGCAGTGAAGCGCTCTTTATGGGCCGGTCTTAGTGCCTGGTAGGCGTACTTTAACCTTCAGTCATCATAGAATAAAATTTAATATATGATCCTGTAGAAGATAAAAATAGACACTACTAAGTTTGGGCACTGTGGGGCCGCCACTGAAAATTTAAAGGCAAATTAGCAAAATTCACAAAAAAATCCTTTTTATTATTCTCTTTTTTTATTTAGCAGCTTTTATCTAAAGCATCATACAACTTTTGAGAGAGCCGGGGATTAAGGGCCTCGCTCAGGGGCTCAATGATGAAGCTTCTCTGCACATCACAGACACAGCACCCTAATATCTTGTATTACACATCACTTGTAATGAACAGAATGCGAATTGGAGGCAGATCCCTGGTTGCGGGAGACCAGAGGGTTTATTGGAAAGCCGGATGCAGACAAAGCCAAGACAGTAAGCAGAAATCGTGGTCGGGTCGATCACCGAAGGTCAGGAGCCAGGAAAGTCAGTCCTACAGATGAGCACGGGACGAGAAGATGACAGGGAAGGCGGGTCGACGGAGACGGGTCAGGTAGGGAGGTCAGGCGAGATAGGCAGGGCAGGCAGGAGAGGACAGGCAGACAGGCAGGGCAGGCGAGACAGGCAAAGCGGGAGAGACAAAAGACAAAAGAACGCTCAGTAATGCTCTGGTACATGGTAAGAATACATCGCATTGTTTGTAGAGTATGATCCGCTTAAGAGGCGGGGCTAATCAGAGGAGATCGGCCACAGCTGCTACCTCCCGCTTGTGTGGGCGTGTCAACACTCACAATAACTATGCAATAATTACACTAAAACAATTAAATAATTTAATGTAAACCTGTGTCTTTTTGCTTAATAGAGCTTGTGTGCTTATGGAATTGCTCTACTGTCAGAATAGATACAGAGCATGATTAAATATGATGCCCATGGAACTCTGGCTAATCGATGTCTTGAATACCTTCTCCACCCCAGTGCATCTAGCTCCCCTAGGGAGCAAAAATGTCACACATGATCACTACTGTGTGTCGTGTTCAGCAGAAACCAGTAGCCAATGGGATTGAAAGGACACTTGTGGGCATGTCATAGTTAGTGGGCACAGTATAAAATTAGGGTCTGGCTGCAGAAGTCTTCATGACAAAAGAAAGAAACATCTCCATCTTGTCCAGATTGGTTTGAGTTCTCCTACCTAGCTTTGCAGATCCCAGGCAAGAGCACCACTGATTCTCTGAAATTAGACCCTGCCATAATATAGGCAGGCAAACATCCCTGCTTCAGTATATTAGTCCACTGACTGTGTAGTTTAATTTTTTTTTTCTAATGTCGGACTTTTTGTTTTCAAGTACATGAACAAATTGTGTTACTGTTATTTCAGTACTAATGTTATATTTATTATTACTGCACTTTCTTAGAAATTAATTTGGTTCAAAATGTTTAAATTTTGGGTTCTGATTTAAGGAAAAAATTAGGTTGTGAGGCTAAACCAGTTGAGAAGCAGCACTGTATTAGATCCTATAACACAAACACACAGGAGCACCCCAACTCACTGTATCAGAACCTATAAGACAAACAGACAGGAGCCCTCAACTCACTGTATCAGAACCTATAAGACAAACATACAGGAGCCCCTCCCCCCAACTCACTGTATCAGAACCTATAAGACAAACATACAGGAGCCTCCCAACTCACTGTATCAGAACCTATAAGACAAACAGACAGGAGCCCCCCCCCCAACTCACTATATAAGAACCTATAAGACAAACAGACAGGAGCCTCCAACTCACTGTATCAGAACCTATAACACAAACAGACAGGAGCCCCCCCAACTCACTGTATCAGAACCTATAAGACAAACAGACAGGAGCCCCCCCAACTCACTGTATCAGAACCTATAAGACAAACACACAGGAGCCCCCCAACTCACTGTATCAGAACCTATAAGACAACCAGACAGGAGCCCCCAACTCACTGTATCAGAACCTATAACACAAACAGACAGGACCACCCCTGACTAATTGTATCAGACCCTATAAAACAGGGGTGTCAAACTCCAGTCCTGGGGGGCCGCAGCCCTGTGTAGCTTAATTCTTTCCCTGTTCCACCACAAATGATTCAGCTCAAGAGCTGTGTGGTAATTATCACAAGGAGATGCAAAGACCTGAATCAGGTGTGTTAAACGAGGGAAATCCCAAAAAAATGTGCAGGTCTCCGGCCCTCCAGGACCGGAGTTTGACATCTGTGCTATAAAACAAACACACAGGAGCACCCATGACCCACTGTAGTATGCCCTGGTTTAACAATAAAGCAGAAGAATCCCTAATTCATTGTATCAAGCTATGCTATAACGAACCTTTATTGTATTAAGCCATTCTAAATTAGCATGCAGGGACACCCACAATTTAGAACGTTTGACTGTTCCATAATGAGCAGAGAGACCCCTCAATCACTGCATCATTCTTGCTGTAATGTGTGTTTAGGAGCTCACTGGAGCTTATTATTATGCAGTATCTCGTGTGACTCTTGAACCTCTCCTTGGCTCCTGCTCGCTCCTGACCGATCGGACCAGCTGGCGCGTCCCCTGGCAGCGTGGCGGATCGCGGCCAGCAGGAATGTGTCCCTGTGCGCGCTGGCCTTCGCTCACAGCAGATATATATATAGCCATCTGCCATTGGCGGAACCCTAAGTACACATCTGCGTCTGCGGTAATAATGGGTGCCGCCACGCCGCCTTGCAATCACACATAATGCCAGAGTGAAACGAAACAAACAAACAGAGCAAACAGCGCCTCGGAGGGGCCCGCGGCTCAGTCGGAGGTCGCTCGGCACGTCGCCGGGCGGTGCGTGTGGGCAGAGTGACGGCAGGGAGGCGGCGGGCAGGGACGTGACCCTACAGAGGCACGGATGGGGACCACAGAGTGGCGAGATAGGCCTGTGCCTTCATAAGCGGGCACTGCAGAACACAAACAAAAAGGCACAAAGCCATGTCCACTTATCCGTTTGCTTTTGAAAAACGCAGATATAACCTTTTGTTTTAAGGACACGGATATAATCAGGCTTTTATTAATTAATAAAGTTTTATTGGTTCACATGAGATTATTTGTAGGTAATTTTCTGTGTTCTTCACCGTTCCATGCTCCATGTTCATGTGAGTAGGCCTTGTGGGTAGGTGCCTTCGTGTGTGTTTGTGTGAGACGGGGGGGGGGTGCTGGCTATACAATTGAGCCTAGAAATGCAACTCATCCCTGCTCATTACACCCAGCCATAAACATTCATTCATTTTCTCTTTTCACTGTTCCAATATTTGTGAATTCTGCCAGAAATGACATTCCAGGCCCAATATAATGTATTGAAATGCCATCGAAAAAAGGCCCAGGGCAGCGTTGGTTCTCGGTCTCTGGTCTGATCGTGTTTCACCCGGCCACAGCCATTAGTGGGGCTCCCGGGGGCAACAGCTTGAATGACGGACTGGCAACCAGACCAGACCACAAGTGAGTCACTGCTCTCCACTGCAGGGGGGCCCTGCTGTTTGTTTACGCCTCTCCGCCGCCGCTGTCCTGGGGGGATCCCCAGAATCAGCCCTGTGATGTGGCACTGCCTCATGGTTGCAGTCATTGACTGGAATATCCTGACCCTGTGCACTGATGGAACTGCTTTCAAAAAGTCGAGCTGATGCTCAACAAAGCGCCGGGAGCGGCCATGTGAGAGAGCCCACCATGCACTAGCAGTATGCGGTCAAGTAAACAGCTTGACGTTAAAAAGTAAAGATTAAAATCTTAACAGACAATCACTGATCCCAAACCACAGCTCCGCTTTGTGGAGAGCTGTGATCTATTCAGCCTCCTTTGAGTCATAGCTGGAGCTCCTTTTGTTGGGTTGGTTTACTGCTTTTGTCCTTTCTGCCTGTGTGGGACCCTAAGCAGCTCCTCTGCTCCGCGGTGCTGCACCAGGACGCTCCAGTCTGGTTTGCCACAACTCAGGCGTTTGGTCACGTAAATGAATGGGACCTTGAAAGGGCTCTACGTGACATCATCTGCTTTGCATTTATCTGCTAATACATGTGTTTTTGCAGCTGTGTTTTCCATGTGCTTTAATATGAATGTGTATCCTGCATTTGTCAAGCAAAGGTTGGTGTGTATTTAAGTCTATGTATATGAGCGTATTCCTAAGTTCCTATGAATAAGAACCAGTGGAAAGAAAATATAGCCCTTGTAGAGACCTCCCCAAGACGTAAAATGTCTCCTTTTACAAATTCAGTTTGTATCAGAATTGTTTAGTTGTCATATATTTTTGACTTTGTCGAGGCTGAGCTGGAGATTACACATTGCATCAGTGTCGGCGCGAGCGTCCTGCAGTGGGTGTGAAGCGGATGTGTGTGTGTTCTCGGGCTGCACTGTGCCACCATGTTCTCAGGGTAAAGTTAACAGGACCGCTGTCCCCGGCCCCGTCGAGGCGCCCGCTCACGGACACGGCCCATAGTACCAGGGCCCCTCCTGAAAGCCCACTGGAGGCCAGGGTGCCCCTCACACAGCTCCTAGGCTCACGCTGCATCCACAGCACTGTCTGAAAGCCACACAGATACGAACACAGAAGCTGAAAAACCTCCGCAGGTCTGCAGTTTAGGGAAGACGCATGCTGGCTCTGTGGGCAGCCCTGCAGGTTTACAGCTCCAGGCCAGGGAGCTCGTGTTCCGGGGGGGTCAGGGGGGGTTTGTGTCCTACTCCGCTTACATTTTCCTGATCTGTTGTACAGGTTTCCTCCCGTAGTCCATAAACATGCACTTAGGCTAAATGGTGTCTGTACATACTTCATAGTGTGTGTGTGTGTGTGTGCCCTGTCTGGAATAAGCTTCAGGTCCCTTGTAGCCCTGTTCGGGAAAAGAGTTTTGAAGGTGGATGGATGGATGGATGGGAATGTTTAACATTGTTTACTGTTGTTTTATGTACATTGCAGCTGCTTGCATGTCTGCCTATACAGTATAGGCACACAAGTCAAGCAAAGTAACTGCTGCTGTTGCCCACTGTGCATATCTGGAATATTACACTAACTCTGGTCAAACAGGAGCTGCATATGTGTATGAGTATGTGTGTGCGTGTGTTAGTATGCTGCGTGTGACCATAGGTGTGTATTTATAACCCAGCATTATAGCGCTCAGGGGTCCAAAGGGCGGCTGGGCTCCCTGCTCCAGCTGACTTGTCTCCCTGCTCATCATTAACCTGCTTTGATCAGGGGCTCCCGCCTTTATGGCCCTCGAATAGCCTCATCTCCCACCCTTAGTTATCACACATGCAGAGACAGGGAGTACAGGTGTGTCTCTGGGTGAGATGAAAGGGGCTGAATGCTGAGGTCATGCGGGTCAATCCCTGCCAGAGTCCGCAGTGCCTTCTCCCAAAGATAGGGGACAGTATGCATATGCCACCTGCTTTAAGAATGACTTTTTTATGCCCCTGGGGTTTACTCTCTTGTAAACGCAGAGTGGGGATGCATTAAGTGGCAGAGCCAGCATTTCTGAGCAATCAAAATGAGTTGGTGGAACTAATGCCAATCTATGCAAGGCGGTTGGCTGTGTCTTTAGAAACATGCTGGTTCGGCCAATCGGCTTGAGCCCAACAGCGATCGTCCCGCCGACTGAGTTTGATGGGTCAGAATGACAAAATTCATGATGTGCCGAAAGTGCCAAATATAAATAAATAGTGAAATAATTATATATGATTACATGACATCTCTCTTAATAAATAATATTTTTATTTCACATTTTAAATAATTCACAACAATTTAATTAATGACGTTTTTATATCCCTTTTGAAATAATTAATGACACATTTCATTAATTAATGGTGTTTTTATTTCCCATTTTAAATCATACATTTAATGAATTTATTATTGATGTATTTATTTATTTAATTCGGGCCCTCTTGGTCCTCCATATGGCTGTAGCAAACAACAGCCATTGTTAAGTGTTCAAAGATGACATTTTTTTTATTTAGTAGTGAAACATTACAATAGTAAATTACTTCTACACAATGTGCCACTTTCCCTCTTTTTCCTCAGTAGCTGAACCCCCTCTTCTCACCTCAACAGCTCGACAGTCATGCAAGGAGCACCTACAGTCCACAGGACTTCACGTCAGTGTGCACACGGTAGCATGTAGTTCATTCAACCCTCCCTCAGCCCTTTGACGACCATCAATACACGTGCAAACATGCACTCAAACATATAAACTCACAGACATGGGAGCAATCTCACCAGTCAGCTTTTCTGCCTTGCATTCATCAGTGGCTCTGATAACACTAATTAAAATGACATAACACATCCTGAGAGCTATGTGCACCATTTCTGTGGTGTCGCACGTGAGATCACACCTGCATCATGGGCCCTTAATGGATGCCCATTAAGACACGCCAGGCTGAAAACAAGTGGAGCGGAGGATTGTGGGACTATTTATGGTCTTTGACTTGAGTGCCCAGCTGGGTTTTATTAGTCGTGCGGGGATGGTTAGAAACTTTGTGAGCAGCTGAAGGTATTGGTAACAACGCGGCTATGCTGCAGGTTACATACAACTGGCACATGTCTGTCTGAATCTGTAGGGTCATTGTTTTTCTGTGTGGCTAATGTAATGTGCCGTAAAATCTGATAGTTGTGTGTGAGCCAGTGTTTTCTGATTTGGCATTATTAGTGCTCTAGTGGTCCAACGTGTACATGACCCTCAGGGTCTGCTGAGTTAGGCCTTCCTGCCAAAGAATAAAAAATAAAACCGAACACTTAATATTTGAAGATTTTAATATAATCCCAACTTAGATGGAAAAAATTGCATAAAAAGTAAAGATAAATTGGCATTACCATCCACCGTCAGCAGTAGTAAAATTTGGTAATGTGCCAAATCTTAAAATTTAATATTTGGGCTGTATAAATGAGGACTTTGTTCATTTTGTTCATTTGACTTCCTCTACGGGCCCCTGGAGGATGGGCTCCCTCCTTTGAGTCTGCTTCCTTCCAAGGTTTCGTCCTACTAAGGAGTTTTTCCTAGCCACTGTTGCCTCTGGCTTAGACAATGCAATGTTGTGAAAATGCACTTTACATATAAAATTAAATTTAAAATTGAATACTATGTATTAGGGGCTGCGATGGGCTGGCCCCCCGTCCAGGATTGTTCCCTGCCTCGGGCCCGTTGCTTCCGGGATAGGCTCTGGACCCCCCGCGACCCAGTAGGATAAGCGGCTTGGAAAATGGATGGATGGATGGATGTATTAGGGGTTGGCTGTACATGGGTGTCATGGTCATTACCGGTGTGATAGATCTTCAAAGCTTCAGTCGTAATCTGAATACTTCTGCTTTTAGGCTTTATGTAACCGGTTTAGCTGCATTGTGTGATATTTCTATTACACACCCTGACGGGGTGTCGCGATAACAAATTGACAAATTCAAAATAAACAGATATCGTGTAATTATACACATTAAACAAAATATCCTGGTTGTATATATATAGCAACAAATTAAGAAGTAAAACATATTCCATAAATCAGCATATATATGCGCCCTGCAAAGTGCATGGTAAAAGGCAGAATTACCCAGTTAACACTAGAACTGGGCGTTTCCCACGCCAATGAACATCGAACTCCTTTAACCTCCAAGCAAGACGTGCTTCGGTGTATGCAGCCGTTTGTTTGCTCTAATGTGCCGTTAGAGTTATTAACAGCAATGAATCTAACACCTTAAACCAAAAACCCTTAAGGTTCCTAACAGCGACTGCTCTGTCCTGAAACTGTAAAGCTGAAAAGTTTTCAAACGCAGTATTTTATAAAATGTTGGATAAACAGACGTAGTTTATTTGTGACTTCATGTTCGTCAAAGTTTACGTTGTTTAACAACTGTATAAAGTTATTTTTTATACAAATCAACTCGGGTGAAGCAATTAAAAAATGTACATTTTCAGGGTTGGCAACTCTCACGTATGTGGCCTGACACACTACTTTCAGACTCACACTCGCACGCAAGAAATCTTAAGGCAAATCTTTATTATTCCATTATAAACCTAAAATTAGCTACATCAAAGGCATTGGGGTATTTTTCAAACCCTAAAAAATAATTACATTTCAATAAAACTGTTACATACATGTAAATGCGTGTGAATGTGAGTGGAGTCTTGTCTCAAATTGAAAATCTCACACCAGCCAGCTGACCAAAGTTGCCAACCCTGAAAGGAATAGAATAATGCACCATTTTCGGCTGAAACAGCTTGTCATTCCCTTTGTGTTGTCACTCCGACAATTATTAAACAAATATGAGAAAACACCACCTATGTCACTTTTTGCAAAACCGCCCATACCCAACTGCAATAGCAATTAAAGTGTACTTAATTAATATATTATAAAAATGGTATAAATAGTGTAGAGAACTGAGGCAAATATCAGGGTGTTAATTAGCATGAATTCAATTAATTAGAACAATTTCTCTGATGAAATATTAATTTCTTTCTTGGCTTTTAGGTTATAGCATTTATTCAACTGCATGCTGCACTATTGCTGAAAGTAAGATGCTCTCCATGCATTTTTCATACTTCATGAAAGTACAAATACCACACAAAATGTTACTCAAGTAAAAGTCGTCCGGTGAAATACTACTCAAAAGTTAAAAGGACTTGGTGTTAAACTTAAGTATCACAAGTAAAAAGTGCTACAGGTTCAAATCTATCGATCTTACAAAAAGAAACCTATCGTTTTAAATCAATTCAAGAAATGTTTAAATATAAGAACCAGTATTATAATGTGCTTTCCCACTGTAATACAGAATCACTTGTTATAGCACACTTATCCATTGTTCACACAGTGTACATCATTTAGTATGTGCTAATTTCCAATAGGACATCTGTGCGAATAACCATGTTATGTTAGTATCAAATGCTAATGGAATTAGCATTACCTTGCATAAATTTGCATTACGAATCCAGTCATTCTATAGTAATTTTGTTCTTTGCGGTATGGCTTGGGCACGCCTCAAGTCTTGGCAGTGGAGCTCAAGCCAGTGGAAAAGTGGCTTAAGTTAGAGTGCATCACAATAAGGAAAACTGAGCCGCAACATAATATGTGCATTTTTTTTTTTATTAACAAAATAGGATGCTTGAAGGTAAATTGTCACAGTTCGAGGCCACTGCAGTGCTAGTGATGATGTGAGTCTAGCACTAGGCCTGCGCAATACAACATTATTAGTAGTAAATCAGACAAGTAAGGGTTGGTTTTCACTTTATGGAAAAGCAGGCCTGCACAACATGGCATGTGCACAATGCAGTGCCAGATCATCCGCTGTCTTGATATTCGCACTTCTAGCACCAACACAGTAGGCCTCCACAGACTTAAAAGCCTCCTAGACTCAAAGCCTAGGGTGGCACTGTATAATGTTAGCCAACTGAAAAAAATACAAACAAATGTCAAATGCTTCCTGTTACCATTTTTACTATCAGGCCTACTATGATATTGCTGTACTATTTAGCTGAAGTACCAGAGGTGTGATTTGTTTATTTTTGGCTCTCGCTTGCAATGCACTTGGACCATAGAAATAGCCAACGGCATTACATCACGGCACTCTGTAGAAGCCAACAAAGTCCTGCAACTTTCTGTTTATCCCCGTTCCGCCTAAAGGCTGATTTATACTCCTAGATGGAGCCTATGCTGTCACCTACGTTAACTGGCCTGTGCTGTTGCGAGCATTTATACTTGTGCGCTGGTGTGTCTGTGTCTACATTTCCAACACCCCCCGACTTCTTAGGCAGCGTGATATGTTCTGAGGTGGGTTGCAGTGTAACAGGTTTACAAACCAGTTTTAGACAGCCTGTGACATGTCCTTAAATCATAATTAAGCTTGCCTACTGATTGATCATTTTGCACAAAGATTAAAAGAGATGAAAATCGACACTGTTATTCAGCCCTCCCCAGCACTGTCCCTTTTTGACTGGAAAATAAAAGGCTCCCTTAAATGTGGTCAGGGAATATCTTCTTCTGAAAGCTGCTCTGATGAAGCGCCAGGTGGGTTAGGGTTGACACCCCTTCCATGGCCGCACTTGCCAGCTGAATGCAGGGTATCGCCGTGGGTGGGCGCTGGCATTGTGTGATGGGACCCTTTCACCTTTCTTTTTACTCTGTAATGGACTCAGATTAGAAAGTAATGAAGTACATTACCTGAAATGAATAATACTTAAGTAAAATACTGTTATTAAAAGAAAAAACTATGAAAAAGTACAATTTCATAAAAAAAAAAAAAAAAAAAAAAAACAGTACTCCATTATAGTAACGAGAATAAATTTACTCCATTACTTACCACCCAGTTCCCATCCACTTTCTGTAACTGCTGGTCCTATTCAGGGCCAGAGGGGTCTGGAACCAATCCTGGAGGTTAGAGATGCAAGGCAAGGAACAGCCCAGGGTGGGCTGCCGGCCTATGGCAGGGTACACTCACACGGGCACACCTATGGGCAATTTGGTAACTCTGATTAACCTCAGCATGTTTTTGGACTGTGGGGGGGACTGAAGGGAGAACATGCAAACTCCACACACACGGAGCCACGGCAGAGACTCAAACGCTGGTCCCAGAGGTGTGAGGCGACAGCGCTACCCACTGTGCCCCCAAGCTGCCCCCCACCCTGCTCTCATGCACTTCATTATTTCTTTATTGTGTTTCATACACAAAGCTTTTAGCTTAATTGCTCATTACTCTCCATTTTTATGACTGCAATATCTGTTGCACTTTATCTGCTCTCACCATCACCTTAGCTGCACAGCTTCTTCATACCAGTCTAGGCAATCAAACATTTAATAAGGTCACTTATGTTTATTAAGGCAAGATGTATATCTTTGATCATCATGACCCTGTACTGGATGGACGGATGGATATGGAGGGACAGAATACTGCTTATGAAATGAGAGGCACTTGGTGTGTTATTGTTATTATCTGTGAGATATTTTGTTGTTTCATTGTCGTCTTATATGCACCCTCCTGTCACTTTACGTCTCCACAAGCATGATGTCAAGACGAAAAACTTACATGGTCGTTACCAAACTTTCTTCTTCTTCTTTAAAGAAGCAAAATTCAACCCATGCAATACAAGCAGTTTTTCATTTTCATAAGCCAGTGGTTCTCATATTTTTTCGTTCACGTCTTGCTTATCAAAAGCCCACTCTTTCCCGACCCAGGGATCCGTGATAAATTTCGTCAGGTGAGGCAGTACTGATGAATTCTGCTAATGGATTACTGTCAATATAATTTGTTGAGTGGTGTGGGGAGAGGGTGGGTTGGGGTGGAGTGGAAGAAAAAAACATTGTAAACTTTTTTTTAGCGTATTCAGAACCTCATCTGGCGACGCCTCCCAATTATTCGGCACCCCACAGTTTGAGAACACTGACCTAAGCCATGCCTGGCTGGTCACATGCTATTAAATACACGGCATGATATTTGGGGCAGCTGTGCAGTTAGAATTTCGCCTCACGGCTGCATCTTGTTTCTCTCTAGCCGTTTTGTCAAATTGGATTAAAAACAAGCTCAGCCCTCGGTGGGCAAGGCTCAGCCACTTGTCTCCCTAATCGCTGGCAGTTGGCTGGTGGCCGGAGTAGGCCTGCGAGGCAGGCTATGATTACAGGCCTGCCGGCTTCGGCTGCGCGTCCATGTGGCGGATAACACACTAATGCGGTGCTCAGATATGTCACAGTTAAATGTTCCCTGTCACTGGGCACATGGCCTGAGAATTTACACCCAACCCAACCAGAACAGAAAAGCACACTCAGCTCCATGCATTTTCAATAATCCAAGCCAAGTAGTGGCAGGAGGGCATGTGGGGGGAGGCTGGGTAGCATTAGATCAGCTGGGGAGCACTAGCTTTAGAGTGGCACTAATTGGAGCTAATTTGCGGGCCTGGCATTAAGTCATGGCCACCTGTTTGAGATTTCAGGGTACCTTTGTTACATTGGTGAGACTTCAGGGTACCTTTGTTACATTGGTGAGATTTCAAGGTATCTTTCTTACATTTGTGAGATTTCAGGGTACCTTTCTTACATTGGTGAAAGGACTCAAAGGCTTATGAAAAGTTGTTCATATTACACTCCAGGAGGGGGAATGTTCTGCCTTTTAGCATATGTAATGAATAAAAAATGATATAAGTTTATTCTGGGTGTATATATTTTTTATAAACATATATATAAACAAATATATAAACATCTTGTATATATATTATATAATTATCCACCCATTTTGTGTAACCACTTGTCCCATTCTGAGTCGTAGGGGGTTTGGAGCCTATGGGCACAAGGCAGGAATGAGGATGGGGAGAAAAAAAGCTTGAAGACATCTGGGATACTAATTAAGGTTAAACCCTTAGTTTGAAACACGACTATAAGGCAAGGATAACTAGTCTCTGTTGGGGTACCAACAAATCTGTCAACACTATTTCAGCATATCTTTGTAAAATAAATATCAAATCATTTCTTTTCACAATTATATTGGTTTACTCTATCACATACTAAAGGCTTACAGGTATACATTAGACAATTGCTTTTAATTGAATCACTTTCAGGAGTGGAGTGGTAGTGTAGGAAATTATTTTTTGAGGTCAGGGTTGTGTTTCCTGGGGCAACTGGACTATTTCTACAAGAACCAAAGCATCTGTTCTTTGCTGTCAACACATGGAGGAGATCCAGCATGTGCTGAGTGGCCACTTCATTAGAGACACCTGGCTAGCACTGGGTTGGACCCACTTCCAGAACTGCTTTAAGGGTAGATGAGTTGTGTGTTCGTAGATGCGATTCTGCATGCCATTACCAAATCTGGCCATTCTCCTCTGACCTGTGTCTTTGACATGGTGTTTTTGACCAAGGAAATGCCATTGACTGGATATTTTTCTTCTTTACACCATTCCCTGTAATCTCTAGACACCATAGTGCATGGAAATCCCAGAAGGGTGGCTGTTGCTGAACTGCTATAACCACCACGTATTGTACCGATAATTGCACCACATTGAAAATCCCTTAGGTCAGGCATCTTAGCCATAGTAACGGTAAGTTGAAGAGAGAGCAAACCCCATGACCTCGTCTGTGTGCTGCATATATTCAGTTGCAGCTATATGGTTTGCTGTTGGGAGAAGAAAGCTCTTTGCATCAGCAAGCAAGCAGACCTACTGAACTGACCACTGAGTGTATATCTGGCTTTGTTAAACACTGTCCACTATTCTGATTGAACTGAGACTCTGATTTAACCTGATGTAAATATAGCTACAAGCTGTTTTGCCATTCTATTTGTGACTAAGGCTTCCAAAAGCCATTAACTGCATAAAAGGCTAAAAATGCTGTCTATCACTACTATTTTCTTGATGTTTTCACAGACCCACAGGCAGTTTCCATTTACCGCAGATTGTACTGTTCAAAGATTATAGGAACACTGTCATGTAACAATTTACCACATCAGTGTTGCTGCTGATGTACCTTCTATTCTTAGAGAGGCTGAAACCTCAAGCCAGTAAAAGACATTGCTGACATCTGCATATTTCAGAAAAATAAGGTCCAGTCTGATACTGCACAAATTATCATTTGAAGGTAGTGAAGTATGAATAATGCATTCAGTTTTATTCATAATGGCGGTACAGAATTAAACAGAGTAAGAGAATTGATGCAATATATAACCTTTTTGTACTGAAATGGGCAGAATGCCAATGTATATATTTATTATATTTGAAATACATGTCCTATGCAAGAGCATTACCAGTTGAGAACAGCACCAAGCTTCTTTGGGGGTTTGGGCCTGCAGAGTGCAGATTCAGACTAGCGGCTGTATCCTTTGACCCTCTTTTCCAGCTCCCCCATTCATTGTCAATATCATGCACGCAGTGTGTGCCAGTCAGGGTGAACATGGAGCCTAATGGTAGGACCTTGTACAGGATCCCATGCCATCACAGCACAAACACACCGATTCAGCCTTTGGGCCATTGTCGACCAAAGGGAGGTGTTGGTTCTCAGGAGTAGTTTTTGAATTTTTTTAAAATCTTTTATCTTTTTTCACTGATGAAGCTACATCAATGTTTTGCATTGTCTTATTTTTGTAGGTCCTGTCTTACTCCCTGGGACTTAAACAAGGAACATTTAAGGTCGATGACCCTGGCGTTTATACTAAAGGAAACATAATGAGCATTTGCTATAAATAGTGGTGCAAAAGTATAAAAAGTCCAGTCAGCTTTAAAAGAGCCCATTGTGGCTACAGCATTTTGATGAATATTGTATACACTTTTTGTGCTTGTATTTACCTTCTGTGTGTGTGTGTGTGTGTGTGTGTGTCCGGGGGGTGGGGGGGGTTATGTATATATTACACTGTGGGGACCAAATGTCCCCACACTGTGATGATGACCTGATATTCTGATGTTGTTGGGACCATACTTGCAGTCCCCATAAGGGAAATCTATAAATCCATGACTGCAAAAAACTAAAACTCTTTATACTGGTTATATTGGTTACTTATGGTTATGGTTAGGGCTGGATGGGGGTTAAGGTTGTCATAGTTGCATTAGCATTTTTCCCATAGAAATGAATGAAGTTCAAACACTGACCAAGATACTGCATACCTGGTAGCATCAGCCAAACCAATGCCTGCAGATACATATCTTATGTCAAATTTTTTCCAGTGGGAATATATTACCTCATGTCTGAGAGAAAACAAGTTTAGTTAGTTAAAATAAATCAGTCACTGTGGTAAAAAAAATGGGGAAATGATCTTATTATTAAGCATCTTAGTTATTGTCCCACAAATTCACAGGTTTTTTTTTCCTAGAGCCATGGCAGCAACTACTTGATATGAAGATCTAGACCAAAACAAAATCTCACGATGTCTATGAGAATAAGGCAACTCAAGAGAAAAATGGAAGAAGAGATGGTATTTAGATTTAGTCAAATGGGTAAAATGTCTTATTTTGAATTAAGTTAAACCTTCGGCATTGCGTTTCATCACTGATGCCATCTAAGAGCCGAGGTTTACCAGCAAAATGTCAGAAACACCATCCAACAAGCACAAGATTTCTGTGACTCAGTTGAAGCCATCATTTTATCACCTTTCTGCTGGAGAGTCAAAGCACCCCAGTGTTAAATATTACTGCTAATTACACTTAAGAATACCATTCTGTTGAGATCCCTAAAGGAATACTGGACAGAAGTGCAACTGGCCGCCAAGGTTTTCCACAGGCCATGCTGATTGGCTCAAACCCACAACACTTTTTTTCCCCAAAGTGACATACAACTGAGACAATAGGATCAGCCATGAGGTTAAGGACCTTGCTCAAGGTCCCGGCAGTGACGTTACTCAGTCAATCATGATCCAGTGACATTCCTAACATGCAGAGTCAAACACCAGCCCTGCTTTAAATATGTAAATTATGTAACTGTTCATAATCACAACTGTCTCAGTTGTGCTAGTCATGAAATTACACTATTTTGTCTACAGGGGATAGTTTGTGCAGTTTTATATCAAGTTCTCTGTCATATAGAATGTATTTCATCTGTAGCAACAGCTCCATGGTGAGAGTACAGTTGCCAAGACTAATGGAAGCTGTACCTCATAAGCTGGTTCTTGGCGCTTTCATAGCCGTTATCAGCTTACCATAAGCTATAGCCATTAAATTAATGATAAATGAAACAAAGATTAAAACTGATGGAATTTTAATTGCCATCCTTTCTGGGCAACATCATTTTGGGTGAACCAGGTGTGCCTAGCATAGTGTGAATGGCAAAAGTTTATACTTTGGCAGAAAGGTTGACATTTAACCTTAAGTAATGTAGGAATAGGGTTTTCAAGGAATGTTTTGGACATCTATTTCCGAAGTGAAGAACGCTGGCTGCCTTTTCTTGTACACTTCCATTGCCAAATATGACCACATTGCTTTATTTTTACAGATCAGAACTTCGAGAAATTCATCACTTAAACAGCAGAGTAATGTCGTATTCAGGCTTCAATTTGCTGATGTGTAAGCTGGATCTCATTTACCTCTCCAATTTACACTTTACACTTTACTGTGTGTGTGTGTGTGTGTGTGTATATATAAATCAACAGTTTTCATTAATATAAAAGGGTTAAGTTTGAGGTTAAATTTGAACTAAAGTCTGCATCATATGTCAGCCTTTCAAAATGGCCTCTAATCAATATCATTTTGATATGAAAAATAAACAATTTACACATTATTGACCCACTATATATAGAGTGGTGTAACTTTATGGAGTATTCATTATGGCTGAAGTCAGATGAAGATCGGTGCTTCCAAGGAAACATGGTTAACATTAGCCCAGTGCTGAAGCAGGCTGCAGTCAGCCCCTTCATTTAGCCAAAGGTTTGCGTGTTTATACACAACAATCCAAATATAACAAAATCTATGAAATCTGACATCGGAATTGGAAATGTACACGAGCCCGTGGAGTCTGGAAGTTTCTGGAAGTTTTTGAAGCTTAAGATGTGATGACTCTGAAAGAGCAGAAGCAGTCCCTCAAAGCTTTTATTAATGGAAGTAGTAAGAGAAAGATTAAAAAGTGTAGATATTGGAAAAAATTTGAAATGTTTTGCATAACACATTCTATATTAAGAGCAGGTCCCCTTAAACATACAACAGAATGTCCCACAGGCAGAATGAGGAGGTCGCGCCTGTCGTTAGGAGTCACAGCAGGAGTAAGTGGGCGGCGTGTCCGCCTGAAAACAAACAAAGACCTGCATGAGGGAGCGGATGACGCCACCCAGGCGGAGGGGCCCGGATCACAGGCTGCGGCCCAGACACAGAGCCTGCCGCCCAGCTCACAGCTCTGTCCACACGGCCACATGGGCCCCCCAGAGCCCCCGACTTGTAGTCGTTTGTGGTCTGCTAATTGTAAACAGAAGATATTTGCTGGGAAAGTGGGTGGGAGAGAAGAAAAAGAGACAGGAGGTGGGGGTAGGGGGGCAGGGTTCTGGTAGCAGCATTAGGGGTGATAAGAACATCGTAATAAGAATACCTCAGTATATATTCAGAGATAGTGTTACTAAATCATACTTAGTGATTGGCTGAAGCTGGATAATCTTATGTAAATGTCAGGTGACAGTTACCTGCTGCCTGGATTCTATTATCTTAAGAGGCAGGTTGCTAATTCAAACCATTGGAGGCTTTATGTATTTCTGTAGAAAAATGGCTTCGTTCGATTTGCTGCATCGCCACGTTTTACTCGATGAGCAGTTATGGAAGACGGAGGGATTACTCTGTCACCTTGGCCCTTCTGGGTCCACCAGTGCACACAATGGCTCAGAAATCGGGCAGTGCTGTACTGCTATGAAGTGCATTTCTGTTGTTTCTTCTTGATGTTCTGCATTTGAAATCAAATGTATGTATTGTCTGGGTGATATACACTCACCTAAAGGATTATTAGGAATGCCATACTAATACGGTGTTTGACCCCCTTTCGCCTTCAGAACTGCCTTATTCAACTGCCTCATTCTATGTGGCATTGATTCAACAAGGTGCTGAAAGCATTCTTTAGAAATGTTGGCCCATATTGATAGGATAGCATC
>JAODLC010000103.1:1402716-1426197 GCA_026781145.1 Hippopotamyrus pictus
AGTATTCTTCTGAAAAAACACAATGAAGACTAATGACCTTAAAAAAAAAAAACATATCGGCAGAATTGTATGTAAGTTGTGCAGAAACTTTGTCTTGAAATTATATTAATAAATGATATATGGATGCGAAAATACTACCGCTAGAAGTAACAAACGGAACTACCAAGGAGTAACAGAGGGTACATTTGGTGAGTATTGATATATATTCACACGTAAATATGTAACTGCTAAGTTGTATAATGTTTCAGGAGAGACATGTTGGTGTGCAAGGAGACCTTTGGACAGGGTTGTTCTCATATTCACACACAAACGTATTAGAACTGAAAATCCTGTCTCTGTCTCTCCTTTTACCATCGCACCTCACTATTTCTCATCAGATTCTTTTTCTTTCCATTGCCACAAGTGCTCCTACACTGAAATATCATTTTTTGTTGAAATACAGTTTCTGGCATCTGTTGTCCCTGGCGTCTTACTCATTTTTAGTGATCTACTATTTCACTCTCCTTTTTTTCTCTCATCCACACACTCCACAAGACACACGCATATTTAGACTCATACATACTTCTTTTGATGATGTAGTAAATTAACGTCATATTTTCCACACACTCCTACAGGGAGTTAAATGCACTAAATATTGGAGTAGGGGACATTCTAAAGATAGATGCAATGCAATAAACACACTACAAACCTCTTCATTCAGCTTTTTCATTAACGCCACCAAGTTATTTACGCCCCTGTGGCGGCATGAAAACCTACATGTGAAACAGTTTCTCAAGCTCACGCAGATAGTGCCCTGAGTAAAGGCAGCCCTGAATCCGCTGAATGTAAGGGCGGCGCGTGCAAGCCACGCCCACCTGCCTTCGGTGAGTGACGACAAAGCCAGAGCTTTCATAAGGAATTCCGGTTTGCCCTGTAGCGTCTGTAGCGGTCTCATCAGCATATGACCTCAGGTCCCTCTCTGAGGTGGGCAAATTGTAAACTTTGGTCTGGGGGTGGTAGTTCACTGCCTGCCGCAGAGCAGATGTGTGCAGTTTAAGTCCTTTACTGCCCCTCTAACATTCGATCAACAGTGCATGCCTGTTTTCAAAATAATAAAAATGCTGTTTTTTTCCTACTTTCACTGACCAAGATTGGGATTATGGTCATGGGGATGACTATCATACTACAAACCTACTTTCACTTGGTGTAAACATTTAAACATAAACACGCATAAAACAGAACTAAATTCTATAAAAAGATTCTGAAAACATAGTTAAATCACCCATTGTGCTGATATTCCTGTTAGTACTACATAGTCTAACTTTACAATCATTTTTAATAAACGGTGTGACCAATCTTTTTGGGGACGATTATTTATTTATTTATTTATTTATTTATTTATTTATTTATGGGGGGTGGGGGTGGGGTGGTTGTGGCACATACTCATCGCTTCACCGGGAAATTGCCCGGTACACCACATGGCCAGTACTGCTGTTTGTTCAGTTACATTCCCTTGGCCGTTTTTGCATCTATCTAAAAACATATTTAGGCTATTCCGCCATTAGAAAATATGTATTCAGTAATATCAACACGTTGCAATTAAACTACTTGGTTTAATTGTTTTTTTTTTTTTTGTTACTGATTAGTGTATGTGTCAATCGTAAAAGCTAAAACGTATTTATCATTTCCCTTTCCCAAAGCTGATTATGGGGATGCAATTATAGACGTTGTATTTATTTATTTATTTATTTATTTATTTATAAGCATTTTATTTGTTTGTTTGCTGAAAAATTGCTGTTAATTATGAACGGGTACACAAATGCAATTTGTTCAGTTAAAAACACTGCTCTACACTGTCTTGGAGAATTTCACAGGTGTAAATGAGCAAAAATTCTACTTTTCATATTTTTGCAACTCCGCCTAATTTCTAATATGAGAAAATCTTGGGAAGTACGTGGATGTATATTTATGTAATAAGATTTTATAACGGTAAATTGTAATTATAAAGCTATGCTATATTGTATTGAATGTAAGTCCAACATTTTCGTGTCACGTGACAGAAGTTGTAATTATCCTAAAACAAAAACATTAGTCAAGTTCGCATTACACCAAATCTATTCTAGTTTTCACCTTTTAAAATTCTTTTTGGCACCTTAAAATTCATCCAACCATCCATCCAAAAATCTCTTGTGCTGGTCTGGGTCGCTGTAAAAGAAAAAGGATTTTCAGCTAGATAAATCCCAAATTGACATGGCTTCCATTTGTCGAGAACAAATAAAAGATAATGGTGAATTAAATTACCCACAATAAAACACGAAAAAAGAATAAGGTCCATCCATCTATCCATTTTCTATACCCACTTATCCTATTGCAAGATCGCGGGGCTCAGGAGCCTTTATTTTTCATTTATAATATTGTGGATCCCTAAAGACTCTTAAGAAATAATTATTGCAGTACATGCTGCTGACTGATCCATTTTTAGCTTGGAATAGGTCAGAATTTTTATTATTATTCATGAAGACAATGAAGACTTGAAGAGACATTTACTACTGTAGACTAGGCCTATATGAAGTCTCATGACTTCATGCAAAGTGAGCGATGACGACAGCTATAACCACAGATGTGGCACAAGTTACGCTGAGGGTGATGGTAGATGTTGAGATCTACAAAAATCGATCCTAGTCAAATCAATTCCATCTCTTCTTACCCGCTCAACTTCATAATCACCGACGACGTGCTATAAAAATTAAATGAAATGTTTTCGCGAGCTTTTTCGTCCGACAATTACTCACAACTATTTGAATAAAAAGACAGAACTTAAACAAGTGCACCTTTTGGAATCCCGTTTGTCTCCTTTAAGACTTCATATAGCCCACCTTTCTTGGGCACTACGTGTGCTAATGTAATGAACCAGCATTCAGGACGACAGACTTCATGCGCTCATCGGCAAAGGGTCTTGTGGATTCCCCAAGAAATTATCTAAGAGCGTAGCTGAAACCAAAAAAGTTATCAGTGCTTGGCCCGGGGAAATGCATCAAATCAGCAGACACTTTTGAAGACTTTGTCAATCACGGTGTGAGACAAAAGGTCTTATACTATTATACTAGACGAAATAGAAATAATTGTAAGCGAAAACCCATATGAAAGATGTATTGCCGTGCTAAACCCGTACAAGCACAACATATTAGGCATAAAAACCCTTAGCACCACCCTATAATTCTTATTTGGTCATTTATAATTGTTTCCCATTCATCTTAGAATCGAGCTAACTCAGACGGCAGTGTTTATTCGTATAATTCAAACGTGAAACCCCCCAATGGTAAAATGAAAGCAAGACTCGATTGTCACTAATACAAAGTGGAATCCCATGTTACATTCTAATGCTGCATCGTAACTTTTTAGTACTTACTTTTTAGGTCTAAATTGACTTATTTTCACTACTAAGAGCTGGAACTTAGTGTTGTAATTAATGCGCCTAAGCTCTATAACGGTATCATCCCACGACTATTACGTGTCCTGTTCGTGCTATTAGCACATTTACAGTATTTCTAGGATCACAAGATCAAAATTAATAAAGTCTGTCTGTCTATCTAGCTATCTATCTTTTGATAATGTCACGACCATTTTAGCGAATATCCTTTGACTGCGTTGTTTTTTTTAAGTCTTGGTTGATAATTTAATTTATACAACTTATGTCACAGTTTATAAATTTACCATTTGTACCACATTGGGAACATGTTATGTAAATCTGTAATCTCTTTTTTCTTAGTCGATCTTTGATAGTTAAGGTACTCGTACCATTGGAACACGTGACGAATAACTGAGCCAAACAGCCAACTACTGTCATGATGTGCAAAGGCCCAATGAGCAGGTGCCATTTTAGTGGTCCCGTATAGGAACGAGATACTTAATCATATCTCCCTTAAAGTCCTTCATCTTGCACTCAGTAGATTTATTCCGGAACCTAAACATTGATCCTTAGTTGAATTCTAGTTTTCAAGTTTAACTCCTTCTCAAGTTTGTTTTAGAATATTAATTTGCTTTTTACTTCATTGCATTTTATGATTCTGTTTTAGAGTAAATGCCATAATGAAAAATGAATAAAGCAGACTAACGTTTTAATATTTTACTCAGCTGTAAAAACATTATATTCGAGTTATAGCGAAAAAGAAAACAATCCCTCAATGTAATTGTCACACATCTACAATATATAATACGGTTTCAATGTTTTTTTTTTTTTTTTTGCCTTTTTACTCAGTAGTTGCTCATCTCAAGGCTAGAAATTATAACTACTAGTAAAACGTGATTAAATATTGTCATTGAAGAAGGTTAAGACATATAAATTATGCTGGTATAACTGGTTGGTTATTTCTGTCTTATCAGTTGTGCTATATATTACCCAGCTTTCAGCACAAATATTAAAATATTATAATACATTTAGTTGCTAGAAGATGGAAATAGTACAGTTAATTTTTCAATTTGCACTATGACGACGGTAAAAAAACACGATCCTACGCGCAAAAAAATCAGTTTGACCTGAAGTGTCCGTTTCTTTCCGCACGATTTAAGTTGCATAGCGATACTTTAAATTAGCGGTTTGTTTCCCGCGCTTCAGTAGTGCTGTTATGTTAGGATGAACAAAAATAAAACAAATAATTATAATGCTCTTGATATTTAGTGATATATAAAGGCGGTGGACAGATGAATTCCTATCAGAAATGAATTCCTTTAACCATGTTTTATAGGAAAGTTGCATCCCACAAA
Organism: Hippopotamyrus pictus; assembly: GCA_026781145.1. Classification (NCBI taxonomy): domain Eukaryota; kingdom Metazoa; phylum Chordata; class Actinopteri; order Osteoglossiformes; family Mormyridae; genus Hippopotamyrus; species Hippopotamyrus pictus. The sequence goes on from JAODLC010000103.1 coordinate 1,407,460, forward strand.
ACGAAATGCTATAGCTTTAAGTTACTGTAGCAAATTAGTGTAATGTATTTTCCTTTACATTATTTAGACTCAGTTAATAAGTTATTTATGTAAAATAAATTGATAAGCTGTTTTCAGTTCAAAATTATATAAACTTCAAACACTGCTATGAGAGATATCTATGATGTCAAGAAGCTTCTATATTTCATGAATAAACAACTAATTTAAATGATTTATATATTTTTGGTATGTTCTATAAAGACTAAATAAAAAGCTATAATTATATTATATTATTATACTATAACGTTTATTTTATGAAAATGTTGCTGAGATAAACAAATTAGTTTATTATAATCGATCGCAGGATTATAGAGAATAACCGCAAGTTTTTTTCCCCAATATACTACTGTTCGATAAATAAAAGTAGTGTTTTTTTGCTATTCGCATACATAATATCAAAATAATTATGCTGTTGACCGAATACAATAACTTTCTAGACTGGTTGTATACGAAAGTATCTGCATTGATATCTTTCAGTATGTCCATTAAAGCAACACATTGGCTTCTCTTTCTCAAAGTGTGTCATACTATTCGTTAATCTGTAAAACAGTATGGATTATTTTAATGAATTCAAATATCATTAAAATCTTTATTACTGCTTACAGCTGTCATGAAATGGGTATAATAACAACGTCATGAAGAAAAGTTTTTGGTAGGTTACAGTTAAAGTATCCCAGGTCAGGGTTAATTTAGCAAATGTTACAGTGTACATACTACTACTATGGATAATAAATATTCATACATATTATAACTGCTTATGCTAGAAGGAGTTGGAGAAGGACGTAAAGCTCAAGACTGGAGTACACCGCGAGTAGGATGCCAATTATTATTATTATTATTATTATTATTATTATTATTATTAGTAGTAGTAGTAGTAGTAGTAGTAGTAGTAGTAGTAGTAATAGTAGTAGTGATAGTAGTAGTAGTTTTATCCATACATACTCTTTATTTTATCCTTTATTACAGCTAGATGGTCTGGCAGAACAAGGTTAACTACTTTTTATATAAGTTGGGACCTCATCAGAGAATTTGCAGAATGAGATAATCAGGGATGACATGACTGATCAATCCACGATGACCTATAACACCCTGCAAATTTTCTATGTGTTACTTTTATCTATTTGTTGCTCTATAAGACTTTTGCGTAGGTGTGTAATCAGTACAAAATGTTGACTCCAGACTGGAACTATATAGGCTACAAAAATGTTATAATCGTAGATTCAAGTTAACGGTTAAAAGCCAGATAAAAACGGTTAAAATTCCCAGTATATCAATAACTATCAATGGCTTTTACAACAACAATAACAATAATAATAATAATAATAATAATAATAATAATTTACTTACTGTTTATGTTGTGTCTGTATCTTGCCTGGATGGCAAAGGGATCCTGTCCATTGATTAAAAGTATTGAATCCAGTTTTGAAACTTAGGTTTGCTTCGTGGGAAGGGGAATTGATCGGTTCGGAAGGTGATTCCACTCACAGCGTCTGATTCACGGAGGATGAAAGAAATTGTATGATAGGATAGAGACTGATTGTGTATGAAGCTGAGAGAGCGAAAGTAAGAGTGTGATAGAAAGAAACTCTCACACAATCGGCTCGCAGTGTCGCAAAGGGGTCCCACGGGAACACAGCACCAGGCGCCAGTACCGATGGACGAAACCTGAAACAACGGATCGGAAAGCTCCAGTCACCGCCGTTTAGAGAGACTCGTCCTCTCCACCCGTTCCGTTTCTAGCGAGTAAAATGCTCCAGGACTTCTCTGTGATAGGGAAACAACGGAATGGTCTGAAATGAAACCTTCAGAAAACAAAAGTCTGAGAAAAGACATATACTCGTCATGCACTTAAGATTTCGCACAGAATACTAGGCATCTTGTTCACAGTTTCTTCCCCTGCCTGCAGGAGCGCTGACTGACAGATATTATGAGAGAGAGAGAGAGCAGCGCCGAACAGAATGGGGAGGGACATGAAGAGAATGTGGGAGAACCGGCGCGGTGCTTAGGCCTATCTCAGTCAATTAGCTGTCACATTGCGCGATTCGTCGTCACATAAGTATGCTGATGCATATTGATTTCGTCTAAATATTGGGTTCTAACTAAAAACGCCGTTTTAACATTAAGTTTAGTATGGCAGGATAGGGTTTAAATATTTTCAGGGAACACAGGACCATGCCTATTTCGACGTTTAGAAATATTCCCTAATTTTTTTCAAGTGACGGTCCTATTCGGCTTTAATATTTTATTTGTTTTTATTATTTTGCCTGATTTCAGCGTAACTATTAATTGTTCATAACTCGGACGCCCAACTTACTTTAATAACTCCTAACAACATGACGTGTTATTGAGTAACCTAATAAAGAGATGAGTGACATGCGCGTAATCTCCCGCTCATCTGACTGCTTCATTTGATTTACCTTTGGTAAATAAAGCACGCGCTGTCAGGTGAAATGAGTTAATGCTCAACCACACACATGATGGACAGATGTCACTGGCTTTTAATAATTTATATAAGCAGGTACAATGGAAATGATGTCGTATGTGTGAAATACAAACACTAAGGGATAATGTAAATTATTTATCATCCTTGTATTCTTCGTTTTGACGACAGATTTGTTCAAGTGGGATAAAGCAACTGTCAGAAATAGGCTTTGTTTTTGATACCATATAGAAGGCAACGGAACATTTAAGGTATAGTTTTTAATTAGCTCAATATTTACCCAGAGGTAAAGCGACTGGACAGGGAGGGCAGGCAATGGCTTGGGTCCCCGAGCTGGGAGGGGGACCTCGAGGGCTACGGATTACATAGCGCATTGCAACGACAAATCTACTGTAGTATATTTGTGTATTCTATTTTTCACAAAAGTGAAAATAAATGTCTTGTGTTTATTAAATTCTCTTTGTTGATAGGCCTATTATAAATTTACACTTGGCAGTAATATAAAGATAATAAATGTTATCATGCCCGGGAGGCAGAGTCGGAGGGCCCCATGGAGTTTCTGGCCTAGGGCCCTCAGAGTACCTAGAATCGCCTCTGATAATACCCATGGTCCCTTTTTGAATAAACTCAAGCGGGAGTTTCCTTCTCCAGAATTTGTTTGAAATAGGTTATATAATCATGACTTAAAATACGGAGGGTTCGTGCCTATGGGATGGTCTATCCACCCCCCAACTGCCGTGACGGTTAATGGATGGAGGATAACTACAAGCATCTGTCCTTTTTTATTAAAGATTAAAAAGACTGTGTAAAAACAACTTTGTAAGATCGACACAGAACACGTAGACAATTGGCAATTAGTTTCTTAAACCTGTGTCCCTGTTTACTTTTTTTTTTTTTTTTTTTTTTTACATAGAAACGCTATTTAATTCTGATGTTTTTGTTCATATTTTGAACTTTAATACTTGTCTGACAGATAATGCTATACTAACGTGTGGATAGGTTTTCCTACACAATCTGAACTGACCTGGGGTGCGTATCCCAAAAACATATTTGCTACCTACGTTAGCAACTTGGGTGGTTGGGACTAAGCAAGTACGATGCAGGTGTTTCACGAATCCATAGTTTGAACTACGGAGTCAACGATGCAGCGAACGTACATTGTACGATGCATCGTTAAAGGACGAAGAAATCGCTAGATTGTTAGAAGAAAACACATAGATAAATATATATTTAGGGCTGCACCATTATGATATTGCAACATCACATCGTGTAATATTGCGATATTTATCAAACCAAAACGGAGATGAACTTACCCGAAATAAACTATTGCCAAATAGAATTTATCTAACAATAGAATCGCTTCTTAATCACTGAGAACTTTCATTGCAATTTCATTGAAATTTAGCATAGGCCTACCGTGATGGAGATTGCATGCACCCATCAATTTCACAGAGCCACGAACGGATCAGGAGTTCATAAGCGTTTGTAGTGTGATTGATTATATAAAATAAAAAGTAAAATAAAGATAATTTAAAAAATACAGGTGTTGTCACTGAATGCATTGTAATCTTATAGCGAATACTTTTTGTCCTCTACAAGAAGCATCATATTATTATGACGCTATTGTTGTTTTTGAGTTTTGATGCTATTATTGCTGTTGTATGACTGATACAATAAATTCATAGTGTAATATCGGGACAACTGTCGTATTTGTAAATAATATTACAAGGTTTGTAGGGTTTTGCACGTGACCTACCGTGAGAGTCAGACCAATCACCACTGGAAGCATTAGAGTTAAATCTTCGTTGGGTCGAACTAACGTGGTTCAAGCTACTGCGGTACTAACGATGCACGACGGTTTTGGGAAGCAGTCTACTTCGGATGTTAATTAGTTCGAACCAACATAGTACAATGCATCATTAATGCTAACTTCCATCGTTGTACGGGAAACGCACCGCTGGACAGATGTGCATGCAGAACTCTCACCGACTTCTTTTCAGGTGTTTTGCCCACCTGGATTAAAGAAAAGCAGCTGTGCATGGTCAACAAATCTCACCAATTCTGATTTTCTGAATGTTTGGGATCTGTGATAGCCTAAGGCATCGACCAGTGGACGCAACCTTGGGCGATCTGTGTTCTTCGTTGGTCAGTTGTGTATTTGTAAAAGATGATGTAGTAAATTATTATTTGGCATGAGCTGGTTTAAACTATTCAAGTGAGTATCACGCTGTTTCAGTAATCAGAAAAGTCTGAGTAGCTTGCTGAGAAACCCAATTAATATCACGATATATATGCCTTCATGTTGTCGTTTATCTGGTTATGCAAGGCTGCTATAGATATCTCTGGTATAATAATGCCTAAGGTGATGCTATTACCTATATATTAAAAAAAAAAAAAAAAAACATTTCTGCAATAGACCTGCATAGCTGTGTGTGTGTGTGTGTGTGTGTGTGTGTGTGTGTGGAGGGCGGTCTTCTAGAAAATCTACATGAACAAATCTATTTATGCATATATGTCTTCCATGATGTCCGCTTCAACCACCCAAAACCAAAATCCAAATATCGATGCAAAAAGGAATGAAAGAATCCTATTTTATTTCGGCTGTTCTTTAACTGAACTAAACTCCTAGTAGACTAATGTAGCCTACTTATATACAGGACTGGACTGGATGGTAAATTTTGAGGAGGGGCGGGAACGGCCGGGGGGGGGGTGAATTGAGCCGCCCACATACACATCGGCCCACCGTGAAAATGCCCGGTGTACAACATGGATAGTCCAGCTCTGCTTATATTTGTTGTCGACCACAGTCAATTTCATATTAACGTGTAATTAGTACCTTTCAAGACAAGTTACCAACAAGGAACGTAGCCGATGCTTTAAAAATAACTTATAGCGACAACTTTTGTGGTTTTAGGGTAAATTTAAGTACTGCCAAAACGTCGAAGATTCCTCGCATGTATACGCAACCAACATTTTAAAACGTTTGTGTAGGTCCACTTTAAGAAGGGAAGCAAAAAATATATTTTACGATTTAACACAGCATGAGCAAATCCACAACAATAAACACATTTAAAGCCGGTATATAATGGCGTACTCTTGATCTTGTTCGCAATCTATTGTATATTTTGTGGTTACTGATAAAAAAATAAGGCATTAATTCCCATATAAGTCTATATTCGTCTGTGTGTGTGTGTGTGTGTGTGCATGTGTGTGTGTGTAGCCTACCTTTGGACACAAACCACTGAATTAATATTTCGGTTATTAAAAAAAGCACACCTCCTGTATTTTCTTCTTAATTTTCTTTTAATTAAATGTAAAATTAAAATTTAAACAAATAAGTTTCAGCTAAACGTTAACCAGGCAATCCGAGTCCCATTCACTGGGAAACATTTGGTATCCCTATAGGTTTTGAAGACAACCATCATAAAATATTGATATAAACTAATAAAATAAACAAAAGGCTCATTTACATTATTTAAAAGTTGAAATGTTATTCTTTCCTAAACATGCCAATAATTAAGACCATAATAATACCAATGAATAAAAAGAAAATAAATGCAAGGACGATTATATACAAACGATAAAATAAGTATCAACGGAAGCTTGTTTCTTAGTGCTTATTTAGTGAACGGTATTATTTGAACAGAAGAAGAAAAGAATATGTAGTGTTTAATTTAGGCTGTTGGTTGCCAGTTTACGACTTTATGTACGCCTAAATGTTAAAAAAAAACGGACAATAGAATGTCGCTTTTTGATTATTTTAAGTTCCGTTACATTTTTTACATCATAATGACATGCGCAAGCTGCGGACAATGTGGCTTCAAGCAAATACTTATGGCCATCGGTAGAGCGGAGCGGTTCATGAACTGCTACCCATTTTATAAAGAAACAGCACCGTATAGTGACTGTCAGAGGTACGGCATTAATAAAAAGAGCTTGTGTTTATGTGCTTGTGTTTTTAAACCCATCGATTTCGTTTATTAACCTACATTATATACAAGTGGGAAATTACTAGGTTATCAAAATAGGGGCAGTCACCTACTTTGAAATGTTTTAAGATAAACAACATAAATAGGTGCTGCGAATATGAACAAGTAATTGTTCGCTTCAAAACAAACCAATTTTGTAACAGCGTAGTATCGGATTAGTATACTAATTGGTCGTTTTCCTATAGCAATATGGGATCAAATACATAATTCCTGTAAAGTAACGGTTATTCATTTTTCATAGTTTACTTTTCAAAATAAGTATTATTCCTTCGTTTCAATGACCGATGTTCTTACCAATCTCTGTATATTTAGATTTATCAGTCAAAGTAAATATCAGAATATGCCCAGTGATGGGTTAGCGCTCCATACTCGGGTTGCTCCTTGCCTTGATATTGCAGCTTCCGGAATAGGCTCCGGACCCCAGCGACCCCGCATAAGACAAGCGGGTATTTAAATCGATGCATGGAATATCATAATGATTTAATTTCAGCAATATAGGCAGTGTTTCTTAACGTTGTGTAGAATAAGAGTCTCCACCTCATTGAGTCACAGCTAAAACATTTTACAAGCAGTTCGTGGTAAATAAGTTAAAAATAACTGATGAAGATCACATAAGATAATTTTTAAGGGGCTTTTTCATATGCCTCGTACGTCTAATGTTTTGGCAGAAATTTCTGTTTAATCCAACAGAATAAAACAACAACCAATACAGAAATAAATGCGTAAATAAATACATACATTCTATAATTTCTTATCTTTCAAACTAAAAAGTAGGACGTGAGAAAATTCAGCACGCTTTATGGTTTCGCCGGGACTAATCTGGAAATATTATTTGGCTACACCTAAAGTTATTAACATGACAGCGCTCTACGATCAAATCACAGAGAAGTGTTATGTATAACCTGTGTTTTGGATAATGCATCTTACTAACGATATTGAAAAAATGCATCCCCGCATTTCAAATGCTACAGAAAAAATAATGCACAAAGATTACTTCCAGGGGAGACAGGCAGCGTGGAGAAGGATTGGAATTTTTTTAGTGAGCAACGGGGTTTCTAGTCATTTATCTAGCCTTAGCCTGGTAAGAGGTTGTGCTTATGCAACAGTATTTATTTGTGCTTGTTATTATGACAAACAATAATGACGCATTAGAATTATCAATTGTAACTATTCATCATGTAATGGAATGCTTGTGGCGAAAAAAGTAAAATAGCTAAAAACTATAATTAAATTTAAAGGTATAATTATTTTTATCTGTAACATATTATAATAAGTACCCGAGTAGTTTATTTGAAAGAGTGTAGCAACATGCCGGATTACCTTTTGCTCTCCCCGTGCACCTTCGACACTTTGTAAATTGCTGCCACGCGCAGGTCGTGACTCGTGCCATATAATTGCACCACTACTCAGATATTACTATTTGCTCCCTATAAAGAGCCCTGTCGTCTCAGTTTCGAGCTGTGAAACTGTTTTTCCCAGTCTTACTAAGCTACTTCTTAGAGACAACATGCATTGGTAACCGGACTACTGATAGCACCTTATTTATTATTTGATTTCAAGGTAAATGGAACGCTGTAATTCAAGCTTTATATAGCAGATGTTGTTTTTCCAAGGTTTTGTGTGTGAGACGATTCCCAATGTTAGTCGCAAAGTATTAGCTCTACAACCAAAAACAAGACGTAACAAAACGACTGGACATTTTCTCATCAGGAAATGGTAAAGCACCTTGTGTTTGCATATTATTTAAAAGCCGCTTGTCGACTTAAAATTATTTTGGTTATTTTGTTAAAGAAAATAAAATAGACCAGAGGATCACATGATATGGCATTTTTAATTATGTCAGGCGCCGTCGTATTTCTCGTTTTTTATTTCTCATAATTAAAATTGAACTGCAAATATTAAGATTAATTTACACATTTAATGGTTTGTTCGCTATAGTTTTTAATCGAGGTTTAAGAAGTTGCATAACGTAATTGAAAAACACGCGACATTTTTCGCATTTTTTAATACAAGAAGAAATTGTATAGTTTTATCTTGGAACACGGAACGATATTCTCACATTTCTGTGCCAGAGTAAAGACAAATAAAATAAATAGGGCAAACATACAATTTGGCTTACTATATGCTTAAATTTTTGAAAATGTGTATTATTAAATTTCTTATAACCTATGCAATTTCTATTAACGCTGATAATACTTATATAATTTTGTTTACATTAGATTTCGTTACTTAATATGCTTTTTCAGAATTCATGCAGAATTTAAATTTGTAACCTACTCTAACACAATCTTTGAGTGACATGAGCTTAATTTGTGGATTGTGATAAACGCTTGTTAAAATGACAAATTTTAAATTATAACGGATAAACACAAATGACTTAGTTATAATACTTACTTTATTGAAATTTATTAAAACCACATATACAACAGTAACTGGAGTGTGTGTGTGTGGGTGGGTGTCTATAAAATATATAAGAAATCAACGTAATTATAATTATCAAGAATAACAACGGTGATGACAAATTTTTAGTATGATTATTCGGCTGGTTCTGGCAATAGCTGAAGTAGCCTACAGTGAATAATTTCTAAGTTCAGGATTCTTTTTTTAATGGCAAGCTGGTCTCTTCATCGATACTGCCACCCCCCTCTCCGGAATATATTTTACCTGAAATTAAATCCGCTTGACCTGAGACGCAGAGAGCGGGAGAACGAAGGCGGCTGTACACTCCAGCACTCTGCGCAATGTCATACGTCCTCAGTATTTGACATTTGAAATTGTCTGTAAACAGCTCATTAACCAATGTATGTATTATCCCTTGTGAGGTCTACTCAGGCATACAAATAATAACATGCACAGAACATTGAAATTAAACTTACGTTGAAGAGTAATTTCATTGACCCTTACTTAAGAAGACAATAATAAATCAATGACCATTCGACTATTCCTGTTAAAGATAAAATGAGCTGGCAAGCTCTCTTGATATAATTATTGTTCCTTGTGTTTTTAGGCCAGTCTTATGCAATTCATGTTAAAAAATATCTATTCACCAAAAAGTGCTTTTATATTGTATTAAATATTTTGATGAAATAAAGACTGTCCATGATTTCTTGTGGACATCCCTGTTTCGGCCAGCAGGTAGGTGATACATCGAGCTTAGTTTATTTGGGAGATGTTTTTCTTCAAAGCGATGGACAATTCAAGTGAGGCCAATTACAAGATTCTTAGGATTATATTCATTTACTTTAGTGGCAAATAATCAAGACATGTTTCGTTAAAGTAACGCCTCAAAGAATAAAAAACATAATCCAGCTGTGTTCCATAAATGAATAGTTATATTTTTAAAATAATCATCTACCGAAATCTGGTTTGTAATGAACAGTAGTCCATCTCAGGAAGCATGAACTGTGAGGCAGGAGAAACCCTGGGCAGAATGCCACTCGTTTGACGCATCTAATACAGATGCACGCATTTAAATAGCCGTTTACCTGAATCATATTATTTTGGATTGTAGGATGAAACCTACAAAAAAGAAAAAAAGAAACCCAGAAACAATAACTGCAATAATAATAATAATAATAATAATAATAATAATAATAATAATAATAAACTGAAGCGATTCATGCCACTTTGTCAAATTCATAGATACAAAACCTGGCATCATATCTTTTACCTTCTAATTCATAGTCTGCCAGTTATTATTTATGCATTTAAGTATCTATATCCTCCACTTAGGTTCAGGTCTTCAAATAAGACCTCTCTCAGTTGGTGATTTGTGTGTTAGTATTGAAGAGGACCAGGCCTTTGTAGCATATGTGAATGAAAGATTTCTGGGGAAAAAAAAATCCAAGATCCACTACCAGGAAAATACCATCTGTTTTTACGTTGCCATTTTATTATCCTCGGTGCTGATGCCTGCGATTTTCATGTTGTAAGAGGCAACTAAACGAGAACAAAGTCCACCTCAGCCGTGGAGACAAGGTGAACAAACAGAGCACAAGCTGAGGCCCGAGTCGTAGAGTTTACTGAGAGGAAGAACGTATAAACATAGATACACACTAAGACAGACTTGCAGCCACAAATGCATGACCATGAGCAGGCGATAGGACAGTAACAGAGTTACATGTGTATCTGTGAAATGCATGAAATATATAAATAAACAATCAGCAAATAATACACACATACAACTGCAGAAAAAACACTGAGCATACAATGGAATGTGCAGTTTCAAACATGGATTGGTGCGCACAGGTTTTTCCGCAAACTGGATTAAAATATGATTGTTCTTGATATTGCTCACACATAAAGTTTCAGGTCTTATTTTCCACATCTGTCTGTTAAGAGGCAGCTCAAGCTTTAAGACTCATGAACATCACAGTGACTATTGTACCACATAGGCCAAGAAGCTCAAAATGAAAAATGTGAGTATCTGGCATTTTATTAATGCATTATGTGCCTAAATAGGATTGGATATCTATAAATAAATGTAGAGTTTCCAAAAATTCATCTTCTCCCTTTGCATCATTTCATTAAATAAAATCAACAGCATTTTTTACCTGCGTGAGTTTTGGCAAAATAGTTTAGCTGTTTTTCACTTTGTTACCACGACTAATGTTCCATGGCCTACTTTTTATACTTACTCATCCATCTTCATTCATTTTTTACTATTTATTATCCGTGTAACTGAGAAAAATGTTAAAAGGGTGTTGAATGAGAAATGGGTGATAAATGTTTTTATTTATAAAAAAATCAGCAGATCTGGATCTGAAAACCCAGCACTGATTTTCAGCCAAAAAAATCTCAAAAGACCCCAAAAGGAAAACTGAGCATAAGCAGCAACTTGACAAGAGTCTGAAATCTCAGATAAGAAGCACTGGACATCTTGGTCTGGATTTTTTATGTTGCTCTAGAAAAGCCTGAATGACCTGCTTGCCCAGCATTGCAGGGATTAACGTCCGTGTAGAAAAGTGAATGGTCAGAGGTCGTGCCCTGGTTGTGGTCTTGTGTTTGTTATTGCTGTCTCGACCCTGGAGCAGTTAACCATTGTGCACAGAATCCCCCACTCCCTCAGCCCTAGAGACCTGAAAGGCAAATGCAGGCTGAGTCTTGGGAAGTTTTATTGCATATTGACAGGCTACTCACAACAGCTCTGGCTGGTAATCTCAAGCACCCTTTTAAATCACATTTTAGTGAAGAGACAGCCACTAACTTCTACACTTCTACACCTGTCTGCTGGAGCAGGAAATGACTCATACAATGTTACTTGAGGTACTGTTTTGAGGAACAGTAAATATGTATGATAACCACAGAGTTTATAACTCCTTTTCCTTCCATGAATCAGAAATTGTAAATCATCCATCCATCTACCCATCTTGCAGCCACATATTTAGGGTACCAGGGGAACCTAGAACCTCTCCCAGGCAGCATAGGGCACAAACCTGGGGTACACTCTGGACAGGATGGGATGGGATTGTACTGAAGTACTTGTGAAAAATTTGTATTACGGTAGTTCACTTGCACGAAATTGAGGCTTAACTGTACTGTTTTCGGATTAATTCTTCTGTTGTGGACCATTGGTGATGATGCTCAACAGAGATTCAGAATTTCAATAGAGGAACAGTGTTAGTTTTTGGTCATGGGGTGAAGGTTCTCAACTTGGTTCTGAGAGAGTTAGTAGATCCTTTTCTTCCATTGGGATTGACATGACTTTACACGGCAAAGAGGTATTTTGCTGAACACTCACTGTCAGATGCAATTGGAAGGAATTGGCAGGGATAAAGATCATGTGCAAGGCTGGGAATGTGTCAAGCATCTGTGGGATGCGTTGGACCGACAAGTGTAATCCATGACTAGATGTGTCCATATGCAACAGGGTTCTTGCACAGTATGTCGTGACACTACTCAGATGATCAGCATCCAAATTATCTGCTATTTGTGCCACAGTAGCCTTTCTGTTGGTTTGAACCAGGTGGGACATTCTTTGTTCACATGCCACATTGCCCAACATCCAACTAACGGATCTTGGTTTTCCCCTTCTCAGACCACCGTCAGTAGGAACTCACCAGGACTGATTGTGAGCACCCCAAAATCCTTGGGGTTTCACAGATGCTGTGAGTCAGTTGTCTGGCCATAATGATTAAGCCCTTGTCAGGCACTGAGATCTATATTCTTGCACATGTCTTCTACATTTAACATGTTAACTATGAATACCAAATGAAACCCTTCACATGCATTCCTTTTACTAGATAATCGACATTATTTGCACACAATGTTTCGGCTCATCGTATATGTATCACAGAAGGCGAAAGGTAACTGACAAGCACTTCTGCTTAGGCAGCTGCCAATCAGCTGGAGGATTTATAACTAACTGAATGACAGACGCAACCCACCTACTTATGGAAACTTAACAAGCAATTGGAATTGAATGAGCAGCTAAATCTGAAGACTGCAGATTTCCCTAACCTTTGGCAAAATAAAGCTAATTCATTGCACAGTTTTTGGCACCCATTCACAAGTAAAATAATGTACTCAAATCCTAGAAGATATTTAGAAATAGTAAATTCCCACGGACCTAACAACGGACCCCATTTTCTGTCTGCAAATGAGGCTTCCGTTTTGTCCACAGGGCGAAGTACAACGTTCTCAGTGGATTCCAGATCACATCCAGCAGTTAGCAATGACTTATGGACCTTAGGGGACTGCCACTAACGACTCAGGAACTTTCAATGATTCACTGGGAAATGGTCAACTAATGTAACAAAACAGAAAGTTAAGACAAATCAATTTGTAGGATTTTTTTGTGAACATAGGCAATTAAAGCAAACCTTATATATCTTAATGATCCTATCTCTTTCTGCTCAGATGGTTGTGTTAGATCAGATGCTATTAAGAAGGAATGAAATGCTGGTGGGTTTCGTTCGTCGTCTTGACCCACAAGATGAGACGGATTTTAAGCTACAGAAGGCCTCTCATTTATTAACAGGAACTCATACTAGGCAAGCGGAGGACAGCTTTGTCAGGATTGGTCCCTGTCTTTTGTCTGTCAGTTCCCTGATTGGCCAGCTGGTGTCACTGGTCATCCTGCTCTATGTTCCACTTGATACCCATAGTTTGCCTCCCCATGTGTATACATGTTCCCTAGGCTGCCTTGTGGCTGAAAGAGCTAAGTGTGTGGCTTTTGATCAAGCTCCCCTATTGTAATGGGTTCAAGGCTGATCAAAGACCTCAGCTTTGTTGATATTTTGGGTTTGGTTTTTCCCCTGTATTGATCTGTGACCTGTACTACGAAGCGGGGTTACTGGCTTATCGGGGTAACTTGTCGGATTTAAGGTACCACAGTTTAAATGGACTCTGTATTCGCTCACTTAGATTTTGCCCAGACTACCTTAAATCCGACAAGTTACCCCGATAAGCCAGCAACCCCGGTTTGTAGTACAGGACACTGGTTCATGTATTTCTTAACTGGTTTTTTGTGCTTTGGTTGTAGTTATCTGCACTCGTGTCTAGTCTCGTAGTTATGTTCAGCTGCCCTTGTTTTCTAGTCTGCCTTGGTGTTGCCTGTCAATTGTCCTTGCCTGTGCTAGTGTTCCGTGTGACTGTCAATGCCCACTCCTATCTCGTTTGCATCGTTGCATATGTATTTAAGTGCCTGCCCCTGTTGCTCTTGTCAGCTGGTCATTACGTTCATTTGTATTTCCTTTTGGTTGTTCCTGTGTCACTCCTTGCTTTTAGTTCTTGCTGATGTTTACGTGATCTTTTTGTTGGTGTGAAACTGTTACGCCTGTCGAAGGGTGTCAACTTAACTATTGCAGCAATGATTTGATTTGCAGCATCTAACCAATACACCCATCTTTTTTTTTTTTGACTTGACCACTAGCGCGTCATGTTCGGCAAATCAAAGCATCATTGATTTTTAAAAACTGATTAAATAAATGAATTAGGTGAGTTTGTGGAGGAATCTATCAAACACGTGGAGTGGCTATGGTGATGCTGAGGAGAGATTTTGGAACTGATCGTGCTCAACCAGCCGTCCGACTAGGTATCAGTGACTTTTGGGAGGACAGAAGATATTCCTGTTTACTTTTAGGGAGTTACTCCTAGTCTGCATATGATCTAATGTTGGTGTTTTTGTTCCGAGCAAATACACAGTTACTACCCAAATGTAAGCAACTTTTAACTTTAAACATTTCCTCTGCCTAAGTCTTTTGCACAGTACTGTGTGTGTATGTCTGTGTGTGTGTTCTATCTCACTTCTGCTCTTCCTGACTCCAGCACACAGCAAAGTATCCAGGAGTATCCATGGGAAAAAGCACCATTTGGGGCAAAACCTTTGTGTGCCTCTGTGCCTACAGCCTTGGTGCCCCATTTGCCCTCCACATTGACCCGATGTCCTGGGTGTGCAGAGGACTGGATAAGCTAGATAATGGGACACAACACAGGAGGAACCTCCAGAAATTCCCCTTGACCCATGGCACAGCTGGTTATATCCCATCATCTCCTCTCCTCTGTCTTTGCCCTATTTCCACAATCTAATACCGTCTCCAACCACCCTCTAGATTCTTGCCTCTGCTAACAGACCTGGCGCAACATGGAGGCGGATTTCTTGCTCGCCCAGCCAGAGGAAACTCTTGTTTGCTGTCCAGTGTCAAGCTAACTGCTCCTGACAGTCCAGGAGTATGGTGGTTAGCCGGTTAGCTGGTTAGCCATGAGCTGCCACTACAGAGCTGGGGTGTTCAGCTGAGCAGGGAAGGGTCAGGGTTGAGTCCACATCACACACAAAGACAGCTTTCACTGTACGGGGGGGGGCACAGCTTTCATTCCTGGTGAACACAGCCATATTCCAGTTAAGGACCTGGGGATATTTAGACTGATGGGTGCTGGTTCCAGTCCTCCTGGGGTCTTGCTCATATGTTGGGGAGCTGATTTGCTAGAATACAACATCCAGCTGTATATAGGGATAAAACTGTACTTTGCTTGGGATTTCAACAGGACACCTAAACAAATAGCAATATACCGTATTTGCATTTATTTTAAGGTGGTGGGGGTGATGTGAGGGTTTGGCCATAGAGCCAGCTTATACGGTCACAAGCGACCAGGGGTGCGTTTCCCAAAAGCTCCCGTTAGCAACTTATGTAGTTGGACTCATTCAGTTGCATAGCTCCAACTATGTAAGTTGCTAATGTAGTTAGCAGCCATGCTTTTGGGAAACGTACCCCAGGTCTGGGCAGATTCATAGCCAAACTGTTCTGTGTGAAGGATACAGGGGATCATCGAGTTATGTATGGTTAGAGAAATAGGACCATGCACTCAGAATAAAGTAGTTTGAGTAAAGCCTACATTGCAAGTTTAAAATTAACCATAGCTTTCTAATAACAATAACTGATACTTTATTAATCCCTGGGGGAAAATTGTCTCCCTATCTTGCTCCTTGTACAGTAAGTTGCCCACAAAGAACAGCCACCTATAATGGTGCCCAGGGAGTTGGGGGTTAAGGGCCTTGCTCAGGGACTTGCTCACTATTTGATTCATTGTACCACATAAAGTTTTTTTGTAAATGCCAGAAATTTACCCATTGAGTTAACTGTACAATCCATCGTCCTTGCATCCTTCAGTGTCTGTCTGAGCTCCTTAATCACTAAGCAACCTGCTTGACCTTGATATCTGTAGTTATGCAGACATTATGAACTTACCCTTTTGGTAGATGGGCACCAACATTAAACATGATTGGCAATCGGTCACTATGAATAATACACTGTAAACTTAAAAAGTTATGTGGTTTCGGGTAGTTAAAATGGAACTCACCCGGAGGACGGGGTCTTTGGCTCGCGGGAGGTGGATTAAAGACAACAGACTTGCTTATCGACTTCAGTGGTATTTTTATTAACGGTGTTTTTCTGGAGGTTACAACCAGGCTACTCTGTCGCTCACTTCGCTATGTTCTCTCCCCAGAAAACCCCTCGTTACTTGTGAGGGTTTCCCTTATTAAATAAAATATACATCCAAAATTAAACATTGATTTCTGTGCTTACAACACTATCATTCAAAAATGTATAGTGCATCTTCATAGGAGATTCATAGGGGACAAATTATTCAACAAGATGACTTGTTGGTACTTCATGCATTCATCCTGCAGTTTTGAGGCCACGGGACTGGGTGACTGCATCCCTCATTAGCTGAACATGCTGTTGCATTACACTTCCCAGATCCAGGCCTGCCACTGGAACTTCGTCTCCAGACTGAGTTGGCAGGCATCTTAGCCAGAACAGCTCTCCCCTCTCTCCTTGCCAGCAGCAGTCACTCACACAGCTGGACCGCTTGTTACTGTATGTCTCAGGCCCAGCCATAACTGGTGCAAGCACTCCCTCTTGTGGCAGCAGCCTCAATTGTATATTGCTACTAATGGGGTGTGTTTCCCAAATGAAAACGGAAGTTAGCATTAACAATGCATCGTACTATGGCAGTTCAAACTAACCAACATCCGAAGTACGACTGTTTCTCAAAACCGTCATACCAGAGTAGTTTGAACCACGTTAGTTCGAACTACCATAGTTCAAACTACTATGGTTCCACCGATGATTGATCTGACTCATGGTGAGTCGTGCACAAAAACTAACAAATTTATAATATCAATAGTCTAAAACTGTGTAATATCATATAAATATGTAATAATCACATACAGTGGTGCTTGAAAGTTTATGAACCCAGTAGAATTGTCTACATTTCTGCATAAATATGACCCGAAACATCACATTTTCACAGAAGTCCTCAAAGTAGAGAAAGAGAACCCAGTTAAATAAATGAGACAAAAATATTTCATTTGGTCAATTACTTATTGGAGAAAATGATCCAATATTACATATCTGTCAGTGGCAAAAGTACGTGAACCTCTAGGATTAGCAGGTAGTTTGAAGGTGAAATTAGTCAGGTGTCTTCAACCAATGGGATGACAATCAAGTGTGTGTGGGCACCCCGTGTTATTTAAAGAATGCGGACTTATCAAAGTGTTAACAAATGTTTGTGGAAGTGTATCATGGCGCGAACAAAGGAGATTACTGAGAACCTCAGAAAAAGGATGGTTGATGCTCATCAGGATGGAAAAGGATTGAGTCCACCAATCCACAGTAAGACAGATTGTGTACAAATGGAGGAAATTTAAGACCATTGTTACCCTCCCCAGGAGTGGTTGACCAACTAAGACCACTGTATGAGGTTCACAAACTTTCAACTACCACTGTATATGTCATCAATTTATTGTGTGTCACATAACACCAATAATATGAAAAACTCAGAAATAGCAATAGCAGCAAATAGCATGAGAAACTTCTTGGAGTGGTAAACGGAAGAACTTTTAGCTATGACACAGCATTTTGTGAAAGACACTCCATCTGTAATTACGTTGACTTCATTGTGTTTCAATCACACTATGAACACTTACAAATTCCTGGTCCGACGTTGCCACATGCAGAATGTTAGTGGCTGTCTGGAATAGACAGGTGTGTGTGACATCCAAACATCACAGACATCATTTCCCGAGTACAA
This sequence comes from Hippopotamyrus pictus, assembly GCA_026781145.1. NCBI lineage: Eukaryota > Metazoa > Chordata > Actinopteri > Osteoglossiformes > Mormyridae > Hippopotamyrus > Hippopotamyrus pictus. The sequence goes on from JAODLC010000103.1 coordinate 1,425,463, forward strand.
AGGCATGGATTCGTATCTGACCACTACTCTTACATTATGGCAATGACACCTGTCAGTGTTTATTAATAATAATAATAATAATAATAATAATAATAATAATAATAATAATAATAATAATAATAATAATAATAATAATAAATACTTCATCGATCCCCATGTCTTTACACCTTCCTCAACTTGGTCTTTGTAGAGTAAGCTGTCTGTGAAGGGCAGCCACCCATAGCGGCACCCAGGGAGCTGGGGGTTAAGGGCCTTGCTCAAGGACCTGCAGATGTGCTGAGGCTGGGTTTGAACCAGCAACTTTGGGATTATAGGTACTCAGGCCTATAAGGAATATTTCAAAGTTCTGTAATTAGCGCCTCTTTTCTAAGGCGTCTGTTGTCCCTCTTAAGTTATGCGTGTAATGAAGAAATTGCACAACACCCAATAGTCTGCACAGGGCTACAAATACACACATGTACACATACAAGGGATAATGAAAACTGTCCATCATGCCTTGTGGTTGTGACCTCCAAATGAATACCTAAGTAAATTAGGAAATTTGGCACAAGCCAATGATATGCTGCTTGAACATGCGCTACACTATTTAAAAAGCATTTACTCTGTAACGCTAGCTTAACACGAACAAATTAACCCATGTCTGCTGCCCTCCGTAGTGTATGGAGGGCTAAGAGTGCCAAAATTAAATAAATAAATACACCAATAATTAATTACTTAAATGTGTCATGAATTATT
>JAODLC010000104.1:30198-44266 GCA_026781145.1 Hippopotamyrus pictus
ACCCCCGCCCGACAGTGGCAGACTGAGTCCCAGTAATTGGAGCTTCTGTCACTCAGACATGTATTGGTCTTTTTCTATTAGCGCTGGGTGAATGACAAATAAAAAGCCCATGAAGATTTAGCTGCGTGCCGTAATTTGGTGGCTGCCAGGCCTTATCCTTAAATCTAATTATTATATTGTTCGAATGCCGCCTCGCACACCCAGGCCAGCTCCGAGCGGACAGCCCACCCCCCTAATGAAACTTTAAGCCCGCCCGTGCACTCCTCACCTCCCTCTCCTCCACCCTTTCCCCGCTGTCTCAGCAGGTCGCTGCCGGTGTCCCTGTCTGTCTCGATAAACGTGCGAATGCTGTCACTGGGGTGGGAACAGGGGGATCCCATTAGGCCATTATATTGGGGGGTCTCGTGGCTCGGGGCCGAGCAGCCGGACCCAGTTCTGTCTTCCGTACGCAGCCTTCCGAATAAAACGGAAGCTTTTAATCGCTGCTCCACCTGCTGCTTACTTCCGGGATTTTTCCCTGTATGATCACTGTACACACACACACACAACCCCCCACCTCGCCGAAACGTCTTCAGGAATGTGGAAGGTAAATATGAGATGCGCCAGGAGAGTTGTGGGTATAGAATTGTGATCGGGGAGGGAAGAACTGGCCCCCACACCTCGTGCCCAATAGGGGAGAAGCAGGCGTGCACGTCCTCCTAATCACACGTATGTTCACATGTACGGTACATACACCGTCTGATACATACACACCTGCATCCAGGTTCATTCATTCCTCCCACAGACAGTCGTGACCCGTGACCTTGATCCCCTGGATGATCCGAAACAGGAACCGGAAGCGTAGGTTAGTTTCCGCTTCCTTGTCCCGTTTCCCGGCGAGTCGTCATTTAAATGCCAGCCGGGACGCAATCAGCAGATCTAAGCTGGGACGGGACAGCGGCGAGGCGAGAGCACGTCCACACGGGCGCGGTTCAGAGGCGGCGTTCAAAGAGCCGGCTCGCGTGTTTCGGCAGCGCCGACGCCGCAATTCCGCGCCCCGCGGGAACCTGTCCCGCTCTGTGATAAGTCAGACTGAGGCGTGGGGGTGCGAGCGGGGGGACAGAGGATTAGCAAAGCCGGCACGGTGCTTACAGATAGGCTCCGGCACTAAACCCTGACAGGCCGAGCTACACCTGTCAAGCGGTGCCCCCCCTGCATGCACCCCCGGCCCAGATGATATCTCCACCCCGCCTGCATCCCAAGATTCAGCGTCCGTCCAGAATGAGGGCTGTAGGGCAGACAGGGTTGAGGTTGGGGCCGGGGAGGTGCTGGTGGGGGGGTAGAGGGGTAAGGGGATGAGATTAGAGGAAGGGGGGAAGCAGAAGAGGGAATGGAGGGAGTCGAACATAGAGGAGGCGCTGGCTACCGGGAGCCTTAACCTCATTCCCACCTGCGCCCCAGAAACAGAGCCACCCAGTAAGATGGACTGCTGAGGCTGAGGAGGAGATTGATGGGCTGCTGACGCCACTGGTTGGTGGGTCTCTGCTGTTCCTCTGTAAAATACACATGGGCATGTGCAGGGGTGGGGCCACAGGGGTCCCAGCTGAAAGCTGATTCGCCCCACGAGTGCCCCTTCCCCTGTCACTCACCAGTTCAAAACATATTATTGGCTAATGATAAGGTTGGCTGCACAGCACTGAATTATGGCCCCTCTTATGCCCCCCCCCCCCGCACCCTTAAAGATCCCAGAATCCTTCTTGCATCGGATCTTTACAGATCAGTGAGGCAGGACGAAACTGCCATAGGCCGTCTTCTCCCCAGGTCCACCTCGGGACTCCAAAATAACCATTATCGTGTCGCCAGCAGGCTCAGGAAATGGACCGGAACCAAGCCCGGGAAATGAGCCCACCAGAACCAAGCGCCAGCTTCCATCAACCACCCAATCCTAACATGATAATGGAACAGTATTTAACAATTATCACAAAGTCCAGCTCACACGAGGTTGCGGGGGAGGTGGCATCGGGGTGGGATGGCAGGGAGAGGGACGGGGCATTTAGGGGATTAAGACTCACCCCCGTCCCCACGGGTCAGCCAATCGCGGCTCTCCCGAGATGCCGTCCCGAGATTCCCGGGCTCATGAATAATTTCAGCGAAGGCACGGCGCGGGTCACTATTTAGGGAGGTGCAAGGGCCTTTGATGTCCCCCCCCCACATGAGCGGCGGCGCTGGAGCGTTTCCTGCCTCGCCGGCTCGACGGGGACCCGCCTTATTAAACGCACCCGCTGCTGTGCCTCGGAGCCAAGCCAGATTAATATCGGCGTAACCTGTTACTTAATTCATTATGGGGATACAGGCTAATTTGATTTGATATTATTTTAATAAAGTTCTGTGATATATAAGATTGTTTCAGGCTATCAAAATAATTTTCCAGTTATTACAGTTATTCAAGCAGGTCCTTTGATAGCAGCAGTTGGTCCTCGTCTGCTCGGAATGCATTAGGGCCCGATGAGTCATCGCGGCCGGGAGACGGCGAATCCGCGATGCCCCCGCGTAGGGAGGAGGGGAAAATGGGCGGCTGGGGGGGGGTGGAGAGGCAGGGTTGCTTGTCGTTCACGTGCTATTTATTGTTCTTATTCTTATTGTTATTCTTTTTCTTCTTATTGTTGTTGTTCTCCTTCTACTCCTTCTCCTTCTTCACCTGTTCCTTTTTTCCTTCTCTTCTTTCTCTTTCTCCTTCTTCTCCTCCTCATTCTCCTTCTCCTCCTTCACCTTCTCCTCTTCTCCTTCTCTTCCTTCTCTTACTCCTTCTCCTTCTTCTCCTCCTCCTTCTCCTTTTCACCTTCTCCTTCTCCTCCTTCTCCTTCTTCGTCTCCTCATTATTATTATTATTATTTAATTCAAGCTTATCTCCTGAGAGGGGAGACCAGGTCTGGCAATCCTGAGGGGGGGGGTTAGCCATTACAGGGAACATGGAGGGGTTAGTGAGGAGGGGTAAGTGAGCCCTTACAGTTGAAACACACATGTTATTGCACTGTGTCCCACACCCCCCCACATGTTGGGCGGGGGTTACACACAGCACACACAGGCCACATTCACACAGAGCTGGGACGGAGAGAGCAGTGGAGGCGATGAAGAGCCGCGTTCCCACAGAAATTAGGCCTCATTTGCCTTTATTATATTTTTTAAACGTTTTTTTAACCCCCCCCCCGCCCTGTTGATGATATTTTGGGCAATTGTCATGGAGGCAGTCCATTCCCCCTTTCAGCAAATGAGTGGAAATTATGATCTGTTTGATGCTGAGGAAAACATGTTATGGTCATTTGTTTTTCACCATAAACTCGATCTAGTGTTTGTAACTATTGGATGTTTCTATGCATGTCCAGCTCTAGGGGGCCGGCCTTAATTACAGAGCTCTCCTTAATAATGGAGACGCTCCATGTTGGAGGCCCCCCCCCATACCCTAAGCCATACATAGTTCCCGCAGAAACTGCATGGTGATTTGGGGGGGTAGGAGGCAGCTGGGGCCTGGAGCCTGGTCCCAGGTGCTTGGCCAGTTCCGTTTGGGCAGAATGACGGAGGAGGAAATGGCAGGCACTGAAGTTTCTGCTGGGGTGGGGGGCATTGTGTGACCCGGCCTTGACCTTCAGGGTTTCCCTCTGTCTCTGCAGCGCCGGGGTGGGGGCAACTGTGACAGGCTGCCTTCCACATTGCCTCTCTCTGGCTTTGTGTTTAAGTAGAGGTGTACTTAAATAAAAACCCTGAAAAGAAAGTCGAGAAGGGAGAGACTGTCTTTAAAGTCTAAGGAGCCCCCCCCCGACACCACCTTTTTTTTTTTTCTTTCCCCAGCTTTTCGCCACAAAGCACCATGGAAAAGGTCAGAGGTCATGAAGCAGAACAAATATGGAGGCACCAGTTCTGAGACGTGTCGGCGATTAGTGGGCAGACAAACTCGCTGGGGGGGACCTGCACGTCCTGTCACACTTTCTGGCTACGGTTAATGCCTGGGCACTGACATCGGGGGGACAAATTTTTACATAGACGTGGTGATTATTTTGGGCTCCTGCCCGTGTTGTAGTTGCAACTCAGATGCCAGCGCTCGGACAGGGTGACCGCTGTCCCGGTTCACCAGGATGAGGGTGGATGCTGGTGACCTTGTGGGGACGCTGATGAGCAATGAAGGCATTATTGTCGGTTCACGGTCGTGTCGCGCCAGGGCTGACCCTATGTGACCCCGTCTGACCCTGTCTGACCCCGTGTGATCTCACAGCCGCACAATGGGCTCATTCCATTTCGGGCACCATGTTTCGTGTCGACAATGGTTTCGCCTCTCTCCTCATTGTCACCAACATTTCGGTTTTTTAATTGCGGGGACAGCAGTAATGATTGTTTACTACGTTAAATATATCAGAAGGCTGCAGACCTATTGTTGTCTGGGCACCTTCAGCTCAGCTACCCTCTTGCACGATCTATGGTTGAAAACAGACTTCACAAACAGACTTTTTTGTTTGGTTTCTTTCTTGTACAGCTTCCTCGCGATATTTGGATGCGATTTTTACAAAAATATCTTTCAACTACCAAATGATTTGGCCGAGAGTGATAGCGCGGTAATAAGGGGGTTATTGACCAGATGAAATCGATCAGCGAGTCCTCAGGCTACACACTGACCTCGCTCTCCCTCAGTCCCTTGGCCCCTTCACCTTGCAGCTCTCTGGTCACTCAATAATATAGTATTTTATATATTTAAGTGGAACAACAAATAGCTGCACACTTCAAGGTGAGGAGGCTCCGGCGCAGTTTTCATGCCGATTCGCCTCGAGGAATCTGGCAGTGTCGAGCGGAGGGTGATTAAAATCAGTCTTCAGTCGAGACTCGATTAGGCGTTGCTGTTTCAGTACCGTCGGAAAAACAAGGAACAGGAGGGGTGAACAGGTCTGAGAAGAGCGCTACTTTTCCCAAAATCAGATAATTCTCATTTGGGGCCGTGCAGGACAGCGAGGAGGCTAGATGAAGCTTGACGGAAAGTACCGGCACGGTGTCGGGGCGGTCATGATTTTCTCCGTGACCACAACTGCAGTCTATAGCCAGCTGCTTATGTCATGTTGTCCTGCTGTACCCTGTTTCACAACCGGCGTTGTTCCTCGATGACAGGTACAATCGACAGTTAACTCATTGCATAATTGACATTTTTTTATTCTATTGTAATCAGCAGTTAACAATAATGTACGATAAACACAGGTTAATCCTGCAGTACAGTCCACTCAGTTCTCCTTAATAAGAAATTAACATGATTTACAATTAACACCATTCATTCCACTGCGGGCTTTCTCCTGCATCATGATGCAAACCGCGGGAGAACACGCCAGCATTGCTTACCCATGATCCCCGGCTCCGATCTTGTTAGCATGTTAACAGCGAGCAGGCTGGGGGTTCCCACACTCAGGGTTTGCGGGACATCCCTCAGGATGCATTTCGACAGACGTGAGGTGATTTCACGTGCCTTCCAAACCTGCGTCACCCTATCGCCCGGGTCGCTAACGACCATTTCGATTCCATTTCCTACTAGGGTCCGCAGATCGCAAGCATCTGAACAACAGGAAGGAAGCGAGGGCTGTGGGGGGAGGGGGGCATTTCGATAGAGTCGGGGTATAGGATGGAGGTGTAATTATGGAGGGAGTCCCTCACACATGGGGCACAGGAAGTGTGCCAGGCACCTACCCAACCTCCCCCCCCAGCCTATATTCTCCTCATAACAGCATGCATCCCCTCCCACGGAAGAATTTCTCATCAAAATCAATTAAACATCCCCTACTGCCAGAATGAGGCTGCATTTTTCATGGGGGGCGGGGGGTAAACGTGCCTAATTGACAAGGCCATGCAAGGAGTTTGGCAGTTGAATCTTCTTTCCCCCCTCCCTCCAACAGTCAATGCAGAGCATGGTGAGGCGCACCCCCTCTAGTGGTTGGACGTGTCGCCCCCGAGCCCACGCACATGCGCCTCGCGCTGGCCACCTGGGAGGCTGAGCTTGCTGGAATGTTCCTCCTGATTTAATACACCGATTCCCACTTCTCCATTGCGAGACCCGCTGTACGCATTCATTCCGCCATTCCCTGTCACACCGCCGCTTTAAGTGCACAATGGCGTGTCTGCGAGGTCGCGGCCTGTCTCACGTCTGTCTGCTTGTGTCTGTTTCTGTGTGTGTGTGTATGTATATATATGTGTGTGTGTGTGTGTTTTTCAAACCCTCGTGCCCCGACCTGGTCACCCCTCCTACAGAAGCCTCCCCGACCTGTTCCTCGTCGCGTGACCCAGCCGATGCACTGCAGTTCCCACCCAGTTCCGGCCAGTTCAAACCGGTTCGAAAGGCCCGTGAAGGGGATACGGGGAGTCGCATGTCTGCCGGCACCGAGCAGGCCGCAGGTGAATCGGCGGCGCTGTTATCGCCAAGCTGCTGCTGCTGCGATTACATCACTATATATACAGCAATTATCTGCATTTTAAAAATAATGCTCATTACCAGCCCTGCATAAAATGCACTGCAGCAGACAGAGAGAGACATAAACACCCGCAGTAGGTAAACATCTGATTGTGAGGGTGGTGGGGCGGGGGGGCACTGGGTCTGCTTGTAAGATTGGTAGGGGGTTGTTGGGAAGGAGGGGGGGGTTGATAATAATGAAATGCATTCATTATGCAGTTTGCCCCCCTCCCCTTCACTCTCTGCCCAACTTGTTCCGGGGGTGTCACCAGCATCTGGCATCTTTGCATAATGTGTGATATCTTTGGAAGGGGGGGGGCGCTCCGGCGTGGTACAAATAGCTTCTTTGACCTGGTAATTAGCCGGCAACGACAGCCAGTGGCTGCCCAAGGAGCAGTGCCGCCGCCGCATCTACATAGATGCATAAATTATCGTCTGCCAGATGATAATACGTTAGGAGGGCCGGGAAGGACACAAAAAGCGGAAAAACACAAGCAGCGTGACATGGCGGTTTGCTGTCTTCCCAGGAGTCCCTTGTACCTTTAAGTTAAACAGACACCAGCCTGTGAAGAAGCTTTTCATCAACACACACACACACACAGTACATCCGGAGCTCAGAACTCCACACTTCGTTCCCGGTATGTACACCCATACCAGAACTGTTTGTGGTTCAGTGCCGAAGATGAAGTACAGGACAGTACTAGGAGACATATAGGAGAAACACTTCATAGTATAATATATGCAAAAGTAAAAAATACAGCACAGATGACAAATACACACAAGACACAGTCCAAGACGACTTAAGACAATAAATTAACGTCAAAGCACCACATGTAAAAATGACTGCACACGCAAACATCATCCATATACTTCAGAGGACAGACACGTACACTCTCTCAAGCAAACACGCACACACACACGCACACACACGCACACACGCACGCAGTACTTAACTGGCGTGTCAGACCGGTAGCTCCAGCCTCAGATATGGCAGCTCTGACACAGGAATCATTTTCAGCAGTCCTGAGAACAGCTGTTATTACCGAGAAGTAAAAAAGAACGCAATTAGGGGTGTCAGAGGCGTGATTCATCGGCTTCCATTAAGCTCTCCGCGGTGACGGTGGAGCGGATGGGGTGGCGGCTCGCCGGGCACATCTGCGGGCGGGCCACTGCCTCCCTGGGCCGCTCCTGCCGCTCCCCCCCTGCTCCCGTCCTCTCCCCGTCATCCCGCTGTCTTCCGCTCCAGAGGGGACACTGCCGGTATGTCACTGGTAATAGCGGGTGAGGGATGAGGAAGTAAACATCGACACTTCCGACCCTGTCACCTCTAATAAGATGAGGCGGGCAAAGGCCCATGATAGAGACTGTCAAACTGGGGCGCCATATCGAATGCTCCCGCGCTGAGGACCTGAGGAAAGCAGAAGGCAGCCCCACGCTGGGAAAAGGGAGAACTTTGTCAAGGTGTGAGTTTTAATCGTGCCCCATTGCTTGCCCCTAGCCTGTCTTTCTACTCTCAATCCTCTCTTTCACTGTCCATTTCTACCCCTTCGCAGCCTTTTCTCTCTCTGAATCGCCTTCAAAGGAGAAGTTCAGTCGATTTTGAAATTTTCTTCTCCCCCCGAAAGCCTGCGGGCAGAGCTGTATCTCGGCACCTTTCTGTAATTCTGATTCACAGCCAGAGTATTTCTGCTTCTTAGAGTCCATATCAAACCATTACCTGCTATAGATACTCCACTTAAAGTAGATGGCTATTGTGTTTTCGAACGGCATGTGCCCTATGCAGCAGGGGGCGTAGTAGCTAAGGACTTGGGTCTCCCTCTGCATGCCTTACCCGGGTCACTCCAGCTACAGGTAACATTGTGAAATCACAAAGTGCGTGAGTCCCTTATATATTTTTTTTCCTGCTAAGCAACCGAAGAAAAGTATGAACGACACGCCCATCGTGCAAGTGACCACAGCTCCCGGCTCTCTGGCTGCTTCCCACAGGTCTTGGCTTGCTTGCCCCCCCCACCAACCCCCAAAGCAGGTTGCGCAAGATGGCTCAGGAGCGGACGTGGTGAAAGGTGACTTTTCTCCTGCCGGCCACACCTTGCCTCTCAGCAAATGCTGTCGCTACAGGTCCAGTCTGTGAGCAATTACCTCCCAAATAGGGAGGACAAAGTCCTCTCTTTGTTTCCCAGAATACCTTTCACCCCACCGTCACCGTGGGCCACCCGGAGCCCGGAATGAGCTGCAGACGTGCGGGTGTGGTTCTGTGTTTGACAGAGGAGTGTCTGTCAGGGCATCCCATCATGAAAGACTCCGACGCACCGAAGCAGAACTCAGTCAGAACTATTGTTTCACACAAGTGGCGAACAAGATCTCAGTATCTTCAGGGGGGCCTGCAGTTTGACCAGATTAAGCGGAACTATTTATAGCAAGTGTGACCACGTTAAAGATTCATGTCTCATCGTCATTTACTGAAACCGACCTCGGATTTTCCCAGACGGGGCTAAGAACGCAGACCGCATTCCTCGCCACGGTGGGTGTCACCGTCCTCTCGCTCTCAAGGCCTTGCTTCCAAGTGTAGCTAGAACTGAACACTCAAGAAGTTCAAGTTCCAGAAGACCCGCGAGCTGCGTGATTCGCCCGTGGAAGATTGTGGGAAGCCTGTCATGTTTATCACATGAGCGAAGACTAGTTTGGATTTTAGCATCTGGCGGCCCGCTGCTGTTGATGCAGAATCGTCCAATAGCACTTCTAGTTACATGTCACGTGAGCCAGATTCTAGTTAAAAGAAGCCACAGAGGCCCCTAGTCGAAGAGGACCTGCTCGCTAGCTGTAACTCATGACCTTCTACTTCCAGAAGTTATTGGAGTCAGGGGTCGGTCCAGAGGCTGGTTCTTGCAGGATGGAGTATCTGTGTTCCATTGGCTAAAATATTCCCATAGTTCCTTCCTGTGATCTCGCATGCGCAGCCCCAGACAGAAATCAATGACCATAAAACAAAGCTGCAGTTTCTTTGTAAATAATGGAGGTTTTACAGGCGCCCACATCTGTGCTGATCGCAGGGGGAATTCACCACGCTAACAAGTGCAGAAATAGCATCCGCAAGATGCACCAGGACACTCTACCACCGTGGTTTGACGTCATCACAGGGGGGAGGGGCTTTTGCTGGAATGTCACCCTGACGGGGGCCATTCGCCACCCTTATCCCACTGAAATCAAAGGCTGCGCCCCGTAGCAACCTCAACAACACAGGCAGACTTTTTAGGCACGACGGATTTTTATATGAAAGTGGACTTCAGAAGGCGAGTCCACTCACCCCTGCCAGCCTCATCGCCACACCCCAGGGCACTTCCTGCGTGCCCCTCTCTGATTGGTCACTTTCCCTCAGCACCAGTTCAGTTAAGGGCTTTGGACGACGCAGTTAAAGAGAGAGCACCACTGAGGAAGGAGGTGAAAAAAAACGATTCTGTCCCTTTTTTTTTTTTTTTCCCCCAACCATCACCCCCCACCCCCTGCACTCCTCCTTCCTCCTGCATTCCCAGTGTCCCCCAGCAACCCTGCAATCGCTGAAAGGCTTTCGAAGTTCAGCCGGGTCTTAGGTTTCAAAAGCTGGGCCGATTGATCAGGCCCTTCCGAGGGGCAGGGATAAAGCCTGGGATCGGAGGCTGGATTTGGAGCTAAGGCTGCTGGCTGGGAAGGCAACAACACAGCAGATAACAATGGGATTAAACATGCCCAAGTTATGTAAGTGTGATCCACGCCGTCGAGGTATGCAAACTTTTCTGCAGCCCCCCTGCAAAAGAGAGAGAGAGCTCTGTTATGCCGTTAGCGGGTCTCCATCATCGTTGGCCAGGAGGGTCTAGGGTCACGTCAGACGCAGATTATTGGTCGGCTTTACATTTATAAACGCACGGAGCTTCTCATTTAACTGCGCCTCCGGGGACTTTAAAAAGTGAGACGGAATGTGGAAACAGATGTGGTCGGGCTGTTGGGAGAGCGCGTGTGTCCGGACTGGCCACGAGCCCGAACGCTCCGGCATTCCGCATATACCTGAGCCAGGCAGGGCAAACCAACGTGTAGCTTTTGAAAATCGGGCGGGGTGGGTGTTGGAGGTATACCTACAGCCGGCATGGCGCCCCTGGCCCTCGGAGGCCTGCTGGACGACCCGTGCCAAAGCGCCGGCGAGCTCGGACCCCTCATGCCCCCTAACGCCGCGGGCCTGGCCGCCTCCCTCACACACTCGCGTCCTCGGTTGATGCTGAGGCCTCCCTCGACCAGCACTTCGGTTCATGCTCTGCTCTTCCTCAGCTTCCTCATGCTCTCCCTCAGCGTTTTTCTTTGTTTGTCGTTCGTTTCTTGGGCCTGCTTCCGTGCTGGGCATGCGGTTTGCCTTGCCTGGCTCAGGTATATGCGGAAGGCCGGAGCGTTCGGGATCAGAGGAGGGCCGGGATTCACCCGTCTATCCCTGACTCCGCGCCGCGCGTTCCTTCAGAAATCACCACCCTATCTCCATTGTCCTTGTCACTCCGGTGCCCTGCTCATCAAATGGGAGACAATTCCGATGACAGAGACCTGGGCCCTGCCCTCGCCCGTTGACGAAGTAAGGAAAGCAGCGGTTGGGAATGGTGGCTCTTTCCATGGCCGTCGGTGAATAACGTGCCAGTCTGGGCCGTGGATCCAGCCGCGGGATGTCTGACACCCAGCTGCAGCGCTGGGATTTAGCCCTCCAGCTGCAGCAGCCTTCCTCGGATGAATCACACCATCGCCGTGTTTATCTGCCTTACCCTGGAATGGCAGCTCAATTCAGGACTTAATTTTAGGAAGTGTGTCAAAGATATAGGAGGCCACTCACATACCCATGCAGATAATGTGTGTATGTGTGTGTATATATATGTATATACATACACACACACATATATATAGTGCATATATATAGAAGGCACATGTGCAGTTCATTATAATGACGATAACGATCCGTCCCTTTTCTATGATTGATATATGGTGTGTTTATTCTTACATATTCAGGTTCCACAGAAAAACTCGCATGCAGCCGGTAGCACCTGGAATGCTGGGGATGATATTAGAATGTTCCCCTGTAATCATGGTCGGACAGCTGGCAGATAATCGTGACCCGTGAGATTAAGCACAGCAGAACGCTAACAGGGCCTAGGAACTAAACGCGACTATGTCTCCCTAAGACTCACGGCCTGAGAAGTCGACGTGTGTTTAGTGATCTCTCGGAAATGGGCTGACCGTGGGTCTGCTTGACACCGGTCTGACAGGTTGGGGCTAACTCCCGTTTAAGCTCTTTGCCTTGGGAATACAGGCTGCCCCAGTTAGCCCAGTTCTCACCACGTAACAATCACCTTTCTGATTGGCTGTCGGACTGACGTTACTGACATGTGATTAGCTGCTGATTCCTTGAAAAGATGTTCTTCTACAATGACCAACCCTTGATTGCCTTGTGCTCTGCGTCTTCATACTCTCGCCGTCAGCTGCGTGCATGGCGTTTAAATCCTCATCTGTCCCCTCTGTCTCTGCAGTCGCCTCCATGACAGACTCTTCAGACTTCCCCCCTCGGTCTGAATGCCTTTATTTTACGTTGCTAAACTTCTTTCAGAGATTGTGTGGGTAGCCTCGGGATTTGCTGAATTTTCTAAGAGGCGTCACTTCGGCCGTCCTCCTCCGACCGACCAGGCCGGCAGGGCTGCTAACTCGTGGTTCCTTTCCTGCAGGTGAGGACAGTGAAACACGCAGTGAAACACGCTGGTGGAGCTGGTCAGCTGCTCTGCAGTACACTGAGTATGGGTGGCACTTTGGTACAGGGGGGGTGACATGATAGCCTCCCACCACTAGGGGAGGTATAATTCTGGGCCCTGGGTTTCCTCCATGAATACGCTGAGCGGTAGCACTTTACTTAAGGCTGTCATCTATAATGCATTATAGATACCTTCTATTGACAGTCAAAAGGCATTATACTGTTGATTATTATCATAAGCTCCAATGAAGCTCTCATTTATAATGCGCTATAGATTCCTTTATGATGCATCATACAGCAGTACTTTGGTATTTGATATTTAAACTTAAATACCTACCCACCTAATGATAAAACGCATTGACAATAAATATAAAACTAATGCACATATAAAAAAGCACACATACAAAAGCGATAAACATGAAATAAATGACAATCCCACACTCGAAGCGAGAGCAGACACATGTGCACCACCTTCAAGTCTTGCTATAATTTCCTTTTTAAGTTCTTCAGTTACTCTCTCTACTTTCCTCTTTGGTTTGCTGCTGTCACTGCTCACTTTCTTAGGGGGCATGATGACTGTATCAATAAATGTACTGTAGATAAAGCACAAAAGAATTCACAGCGAACACAGGAACACAACCTTTGTACATCAAAATCGGTCAAGAGACACTGCGAGACTGAGAGCGATTCATATGCGTCAGCAGTAGGTCCGTTTGCCTTTTTTCAGCCCATCAGAGATGCGTCTTGGTCCGTACAGGTTTTAGCAGGTCCGTTTTGTCATGTTTTGAGTTGTCGGTCGACTTGCGGTTAGATTTTTCTCGACCGACCCGTTCGAGGTCCATATTGTTAGAGTTGAACGTGTCTCAACCCATACAAGTTTTAGCAGGAACGGTCGAGTTCCAAGAATTCAGTCGAGGTACAAGTCAAAAAAATTCCACAAAAAACGTTCAATGCCCAAGTTGGTTAAGAGTTCCACTGTAGTGGTCCATACAAGCAGTAAAGATGCTTTGCACTGCATTATGAAGGTATCTATAGTGTGTTATAGATGAGAGCTTCATAAGGCATTCATAATACATAATACACATGGCTATAATGTGTTGTGCCCTTTTATAAATGTTTCTAGCCATGTTTTTAATGCCTTATAAATGCAGTATAATGTGTTATAAATGTGTTCATCGATTGTTATAAATGTGCCATTCATAGAAAGTGTTACCAGCTAAGCTAGTCTGACATCCATCGTCTGTCATTCAGTCTTTAATCAGACAGAATGACATCCATGCAATATAATATAGATATAAATCAGGAAATGCATCCATTTAGGGCACCAGGACACATTCACGGACCACAGGCGACAGAGTGGTGCCAGTTTACCAAATGTACGTTTTTGAACTGGGGGAGGCCACAAAAGTATCCGAAGAAAATCCATGCGGCACGGGGGCCATGCTGTGAGAAACGTGCCCCGGGGAACCTGGGGGCAGCTGAGCAGCTTCTGAAGCATCATTAGGAAATGCAGTGATGAACAATCACAGAAAAACTACCAGCAAATGATTTAATGCAAACTGATAAACTGTATTAGTAAAAGCCTGAATTATGGCCGTGTTTTTTAAAACAAAGTTTTAGCTGAGTTATTTCTATGGCCCCCCCCCCCCCCCAATCCGTCCTGTGCGAGCAGTGCCCCACAACACCCGAAAAAATCAGGAAATAAAATGACCAGGTGATCAAATTAATACATGCATGTGGACGTCGCTTTCCCTGAATCCCTCTCCTGTTCCTCATTAGCAGAAATGATGTGATCTTCTGTCTTTCCAAGCAGAGCATAGATAGAACAGTACTGTGGGGTGGGTGGGGGGGGGGATCCCGCATGAAAATCT
>JAODLC010000104.1:44366-55053 GCA_026781145.1 Hippopotamyrus pictus
AACTCGTTTCAGATCAGCGACCAATCGGTCATTTAGAGACAGGCATGCATTCTACGGCAGGGATGCCTTTTTCGGCACAACGGCATTGTACAATTAACAACTTAATAACACAGTAAATACTGCCATAATATCTGTCCTTAGCTGTATTTGCATGGCATCAACCAACATGTCAGACATAGGAAATGCCTTCGCGATGTTGATTCAAAATGGCAAGTTTATTTCAGACAAAACCTCATTTATAATATTTGTACAAATCATGTTAGAAAAATGAATTCCAAATCAGTAGGCCTATGTAATACAACATTACAGAATGTGGTCGCACTTGTTTCAAGAACGCAATGTAAAAGCTCCAGCTTGGCATGACATACCAGGCGTCCCATAATAATTACTCAGACGCAGTTAGTCAAACGGGACTTAAGAGAAGCGGCATCGTTTGATCATCATTCATGCAATCAGATTAAATAGCGGCATCATACTGCATGGTATGTCCAGCTACGGCACCGGCTGTTTTAACCCACCGAGAGTAATCCAAAGTAAATACTTGCTGCAGAACTGTGCAATCCTTCATGATAAGCCGGTTCTCTGTTCTCTTTATAGCATTTTTCCCCTTAGAACATCTGAATCTATTATAAAAGCGAGTTCTTCCATGCATCACCTTTTTCAGAATATTTCATTTATTTGTGTAGTGTGTACTTTTTAAAACTGTGTGCACTACGTTTACTTTATTTGCACTGTGTGTGCTGTCTTTGTGCCTAGTCTGCTTGGTCTATATGTATGTTAGTCTGTGCACTATGTTCTTGCTGCTGTATGCGTCGGAATTCCCCCCTGGGATCAATAACGTTAATCGATGATCCGGGAGGAATTAACTGAAATATACACGTGAAATAGTCTAATGCGCGGCCTACCGTTTCCAAAATGGATTGACTATAAAATCAGGGGATGTACTCCGTGCAGGAGTTGGGTCGGCGAGCCCCTTACCGGCTGGGATGGAGCCGCGGACCCCCGAGCCCAGCGATCCCGCTGAGGCTGCTCACTCCGCCG
Source organism: Hippopotamyrus pictus (assembly GCA_026781145.1). Taxonomy (NCBI): domain Eukaryota; kingdom Metazoa; phylum Chordata; class Actinopteri; order Osteoglossiformes; family Mormyridae; genus Hippopotamyrus; species Hippopotamyrus pictus. The sequence goes on from JAODLC010000104.1 coordinate 45,408, forward strand.
GGCGTCGTTTGGTGCGAAGCCCCGATTCCGAAGACGAACAGCCGCTATCTGCAGAAGCTCATCCTCACTTGGGATCCCCGCTTTTCGCACTCGGCGTACCGCTGAGCAAGTGACCGGAGAGGGACGAGGCAGCGAAAGCCATCATAAACTCACATCCACTTAAGAGCGACCGGTTCGGGGTATGAATTTGAATATCCTCCGTTCAGATGACTGATGGCGTGTCTGACAGCCTGCCCTCGCTAATAAAACATGAATTCATTTGTAGACAAAGTTCTCTCGTATAGTTCATAAACATAAAAAAAAACCAAAATACAATGAGCAAGTAACTTAAAAGTGTCTTTGGCACCAATCCACGAAACTTGGGGGGGAAAAAGGAAATGTCCGTCGTTTTTAGGCGACAGTATGTTTACTGGCCCACATTCAAAACACAGATTGTAAGAAAAATATATACAGGAGAAACGCTAATGTCCCAAAAGTTGTATATATGAGGGGAAAACCCTCCGATCATGTGAGAACGGCGCGACGCGCATCTAAATCAAAAGGTTTGGAAGGAATCGAGTCGCTTTTATTAAATCCATCTGGAGCCGAACAAGCGAGGAAAAGGGACGCGCTGGTTTCCGTGATTCTGATGGCCTGTTTTCCTGCTAACTTTGCAGATTTCGCCCCTTCTCCTCCGCTCGCTCTGCCCCGGCTTCTCGGAGCAAAACGCGTTATGATTATTTAGTCTCCATCCTAAGTACACAGAAAAAACAGCTTGAAACCAAGTTAAATATCTTAGTGCTTTAGATTCATCCGTGCATTAATGGGAAAGGCGCGCCGGACCAGAAATTAAACGACAAAAAAGTGATACAGTAACAAAGCAAAATCCGACGGAAAAAGTTCTCATTTAAAACAAACTTCCGTGTATTTCCAACTACGCGCGCTGTAATAGATGGCTAGTATGTATACATTTACATAGGTCGATTTATTTAATGAAATAGGCTACTTTAAAGTAGTCCACGTCTTTACAAAAACACTTAAAAGAAATTCGCGTTAGGGCACAAAAAAGGACCTTTCAGAAAGCATCGCAATACGGAGGATTTGCAGAAAAAAGAGGAGAGAATGCGGTATTAATTGCAGCTGCTGAAAGCAATGAGGCTCGCAACGGTTTTTACTGTTTATGTCATGCTGTTGCATGCTAACTACACAACCCCCCTGCTTTGACGTCCGTTTATATACATCGGTACACAAACGCGCGGGGTAAGAGGAGGAGGAGGAGGAAAATATTGCCGCGAGAACGGACGCTTCACAAAGCATGCAACTTTTCCTCATTTATTGAAGTATTGGTGTATATTTTAACTGGAGTTCAATAAGAGTCGGACACACCCGCTGTCGCCTGGCATAAGGTAGAATCGGCTTCCGAAGCGCTGATCCATTAAATTGGAACGTCCCGAAATCTGGTATCCCCGATCCACGACAGTCGGAAAGTAATTTTTTTATCTTTTGACAGTGAATTTCTCCGACAGAAAAACAGAGTCACCGGAACATATCCGTCAGCTTCGCAACTATAAAGACCAAAAAAGGGAAGGGGAAGAGGGAAAAAAAAGCAATCTCAAAGCCAATAAAAGCCAATGAGTGCCACTAAACGACGTGTCCTGGTCGAAAAAGTCGCCAGAAAACGTCAAAACTTTAATCACACAGACAGAAATTAAAGTAAAACGACGCTAGGCTGGCACGGGAACGCGCTGCTCTTCGGGCCATTTCTGGGGTTCGCGGGTGCGCGCACGATACACGCGCCCAGAGACGAATTCTTCGTAGAATCACCAGTACGCACACATTGGTGACGTAGATCGCAAAAACGTAAAGTGACTCAACCTCCGTTACATTGAGGAACTGTCGATTATGTATTCCTGACGTCTTTCGAAGTCAATAAATTGACTCTTTCACTTTCTTAGTTTTTACCTTTTAGATAAATGGTATTAACAGATGCGGAGTATTTTTGTACTGCAGGTTGCGTTTTTCGTAGAATATGCTGACTTTCTGTACTGTTTTTTTTGTCTTATTACCTTTAGGTTAAGGGCCAACTAACAAGTGCCCCTAAGGAAAAACGGACACCTTCTACGTAATTGACGTCGATTTATGAATTGATTTAGAATTAATTATCCTTTCTGTTCGTTACTTATTCCATGTATACAAAACCATATTCTCCCCAAACCAATAAAGATTTGTGTTGAGCTTTTTTTTTCACCCAAACAGCAAGCCATTTTGGCCTTGCTGTGACCCCCCGTAACCAGTTTTGACCAGTCTGGTGTGTACAATCACTCAAGCTCTGCTAGCAAAAACCTGCCCAATGACTGCAGTGCCAAAAAATTAATTAATTTAAAAACAACTATGAACAGAGCATGAAGCACAGTCATAAATCACTGAGTTAGACTCGTTGAGTCATCTGCCAAAACATTGACGGTTCTGAGCAATGCCTTCCAGGCATGACGGCGACAGCAGCGTGATTTGTGCACCCACCCCCCGCCCGTACTCGTACGCTCCACAGGTGTGCAAGTAACCAAGTACTCTCTGTATCACTTACTGGCTGCAGGTGTCAGCTAAATAGAAATATCGGTTTACCCCTGAGGGTAGCTACATGCCCCTGTCCTGTACTTAGCCTCAGCTGCACATTAGAAGCAGGAATGTAAACAATTAGTGCAAAGGATTCCTAATCAATATCTTACTACTTCGTCTTTGAAGATCATCACCTTTTAACAATGAAATGCTACAATAACCATTACCTACCTTTTTAAAATGGCTAATATATAGCAGTAAAATGCATACAATTGAATATTTTGTATACTTTTCATTCGACAGCCTTATAGTGCAGATTGTCGTGCCACATAGCAAGAGCTTTAATACATATAAATGTTGAATGTGCGGCATTCTATTCAATCGGTCTTTCCCCAGATTCGTATTTCTCACATGCATTCACAACGATGTCACAAAGCAAGCATTTCCCATGTCTGTGGTTGCTTTTCCATATCCCACCCCCCATCAGTTCTGTAACCTTCAAATATATGCGACTCTGATTCAAGCTTAAGCTGAGTTAAAACATGTAGCTACACATTCTCGGGAATATGAAATGTCAGGAGTACAGTTAGAAATCTGTTAGAAACATCGCAGCTGATAAGAAGCACACTTTGTGAACCCGCAATGGATTTCTGGGGGTTCTGGTTCCCAACTACATGTAGTTAGGCTAAGTGTCATCTCTACATTGCCCATGATGTTACAGAAAACGGCATTCCATCCAGCTTTGTGTGCTGTGCATCCTGGAAAAGGCCTCAGCCCTGTATCGAACACAAACTTCAACAAGATAATCGTGAGTCTTCTGCTCCATGGTCCAATCTGCCTTTGCTAGAAGTTTCAGTCGACTGACATACAGACGGCAGACAGAGACGATTAGTGTCCCCTTAGGCACAGAGTTGTGGTTCTTCTTTACGCAAACATTATTTTCCTCATATAATGAGTTTAACTACATTAAAGCTCATTTTAATGTAAGGCTAGAAAAAAAAGACTTCTCTCTATTGGAATTTTATTTCTTTTCAAACGTGTACAAAATAAACACAAAATGAATAGCCATAGGACATCATATGATCATGTGGAAAGGGAGGTGAGGAAAAAAAAAAACACAAGAAACAACATTTCACATTATGCTTGTTTTTTCTCTCTCTACACAATTCAGCTTGAGTAAAATACAAGAAAGTACACAAACCCAAAAAAGCCATGACTGTGTACTGTAAGGCCACATCATTCCACAGCTCAAGTTTATACGATACACTTTTATGAAAGGCTCACAGTTTGTCACCACTCCCTGAAAACACAGCGTGCATTTAAAAAAAATAACAGTAATATAAAAAAATATTTAATGTCAACTTTAACTAGATACATCTGTTTATTTGTCGCCTTTATTAAAACATACATTTTTGGTACCACTGTGGAGAAACACGTGTACCTTTTCGAATGAGGAGGCATCGTCCCAGAAGAGGCTTGGGGCCACATCGACTAGCAGATACATGGGATATCAGAATGTAAGGTGAACGTGCTGCATCAGTCTGAGGGGGAGGAATACTTGAAAAAGGGCAAAAAAAAAACAAACACCCTGCCTGCCTCCAAAGTATTTACAGAACTCTTAAAAACGCAGCAGCTGACTTGACATAACCTCAGCCACACAGAGGTGAAACAGCTATGTAGAAAGGCCCTGCATTTGAATCTTTGTTATTGTTTATTTCAATATGATAAACACAGTGGGTCAGTAATGTGGAGAACACCGGAATTTAACCGTCACCGCTTTGTCATGCCTTATACAACAGGTTGTGGTCATATTTTGCATTCAGGAACAGAAATCGCCACAAACTGTGCTTGGACCAGTTTGCCTGGAAACGCTGGACATAGTGCTCCAGAGGCTGGAATCCATGTGATGTCACATCCTGGCCCATGAAATTTCTTTTTTGCACTTAGCTTACTGTACATTTTGATCACACCAGCTGTTGTACTCATATGTACCATTGGACTCATCCAGTGCTTCCAAATGCCAATATATGTTTATACATCTGATCTGTCACCACAAAACTATGTATTGTGGGTTTCAACAGCTTGGATATTCGATTACCATTATCCAAGGGACTGTACGTCTGCAGTTTCAGTCCAATCCAGCAGGTGGTGCACTTTCCCTCGCGTATCTGTAAATTGCTAGGCATTTTAAACAATTATTACATAAAGCCACACAAGTCCCAAGTTTCCGTAACGCCGATTAGCAGTTTTGCTCCGTGGCAATTAAAATACCCGACTTATCACTTCACATGTTCAACATATGCCGTAGTTTTGTTTCAGTGTTACATTTTCACCCTGCGTTTACAGTAAATGAGGAAACAGCCTTAATTATTCGCGGTTAAAATAAGTAATTAAAACAAAAATGAAAACGTGAACAGAAATAGACCAAAATATTGTTTTTTTTTTTAATCTGTTGGCTGATGGTGTTCTATTGCAGCCCTAACATGGACCAAAACTTTAACCTGAGAAGTTCTGGGAAATATTCGAGGTAGGAGATAAAGGAGTCGGCAAACTCCTTTACCTATCATCAGAATGTGCGGTTCGGCTGGGTATGTCCAGGTTTGTCTAGAGCACAGCACAAGTGTGTGGAAAAAATTAATGAACCCTGGAATAATCTAGATTTCTGCAGATGATCTGAACCTCTGGGATAACGACCTGAATAGAAGGTAAACGAGGTTAGGCATGCATTTGACCTGCCCACACGTAATGCAGCGACACAGTTTTATATACGTAAATGGCTAAAATACCATCTAACAACTATGTACGTCTGATGAGCATAAAGTATTCCGTTAAGGATATTGCCAATAACGGAACTGCCACTAGTAAATAAGTACAAGTTCACATACTTTTCCATAGCAGTTTAAACAATCTTTCCAATGAAGTTAAACTGTTTCATTTATCGCTTTAAGAGGCAGTGATTCCAAATGGTTCACAAACCTTTCCCTCACAACTGTAAATTAAGTGCCAAGTTTGCAGTCTAATGGGAGGGGGAGGGGATACAAGAAAATTAAAAAGGGGACCGTCACAGTGATAAAAGGTCAGTCCCCGTCTTTTCCTCGGCAAAAGAAAATGGATGGGGGATGGGCCCCATTTTGTAGGACACCAGTCCTTATTAGTACAGTACATTCACTAAGCAGACTACAGTGCCTTCGGATACCTTTTAGAAATGTTTTTCTAACACAACGATACTACGACCCACAAAGATGTCCAGCATGTTGAGAGATTAAGCTTCACAGCTAATGACCCCCCCATCAGATGGCAATAACCCCCCCGAAGGAAAAAGAAATGAACGGTGTTCTCCCGTGTGGCGATATGGAAGATTAAGACCACCTAACCCTAATAGATTCGATCATGCGGGGGAAAACATGGACCCATTTCATCATTGCAGGTTGCTTGTCGGCCGTTTTGCCCATAAGGCAAAAATTGCTTCTTAGTAAGGGAGCATGAGGACAGACAGGGGGAGACGCTGTATTTTTTTGCAGATTCTGGTACCCTGGCCAGATGTGTCACCGTTAAAAGACTGAAGTTTGTGAGGTTGATAATTCTGCACTGTTTACACAATGGGAGTAAGCAGAGTCAAAAAAAATGAAAGGAAAAAAAAAAAAAAAAAAGGTGGCTAAAAATATCCCAAGATTAAGGAACCTTCTGCTGGCGTGAACCTTACTGACCAGCTGATACTTCAGCAGGGGTCACCTGAGCAAAACGAGTTTCCGAAAGTACAAAATGAAGGAAAACTGCCAGGCAGAAGTACGACGTAATCGTATTCGTACCCCTTTTGAGATACTACATTAAAATGTAAAAACAAAAGGTTGTTTTAAAAGAACCTTAGTTATTAATGTTTTTTTGTCTTCCTTTTTAAATAAACGACAGATTGTATGAAGCTAAGTAGTTTGGAATGACAGGCGGGCCCCGTAAAGGGGCGTGTCCCTGCGTCTCGGAATGTGAGTGGTGTGGGCGGGCCTCTGGTGGGCGGGGCTACGCAGACTTGGTGACCCCTTCGGCCTCCTTGGCGGCCCACAGCTCTTTGTGCTGCCGGCGGCCGAAGCCTTCGTCGTAGTTGCCCTTGCTCTTGAACAGCTGCTGGTAGTGAGGCTTGCAGTAGAACTCGCCCTCCAGCGCTGCATAGGACCCCAGGCTGGGGGGGGGTGGGGATGGCGGGGGCAGTCACGGCAGAGATCCCCACGTAAATATGTGTGACGTTGTCATATTGTCACGCGTCCCAAAACAAAAGAGGGGGGGAAAAAATCGCACCTGGATTCCAGATGATTTATGGCTTTTCTGGGAAATTCCGTGAGGGGGGGGCACATTGCCGTGCGTAATCTGCCATGCACACCTATGACACGCCATTTCACGTGGGCCCCCCCGATACGGGCTGCTCTTTTTGAGGAAAATAAATAAATAAGATAAAGGCGCATCCACCGGTGCTATTTAACAGACCAACGAAGGGCTGTATCAAGGTGACATTGCCTGATAAGGTACACTTGGAAAACAGCCCATAATAATCAAAGTTCATCATAATCCATTCATATATTAATTGAATATTTTTAGCCCACCATTAATTCTTAAACCACACATATCAATACATGGCGTCGTGAATAATCAGAGGATTTACATTTCTAATTCTAATGACATTTGGGCTCTCTAGTCATTTTTAAATTTATTTAGCTAGTTAGTTGTTTTGGTGACTGTCCAGCCCGCGTGTTAATGTACTCGAGGCTGACATGGTTTTCTTAATTAAGCTGGAGAAGAGGGACGTGGTGTGGGATGGGGGGGGTGGCTGTGATGTCCCCCGCCAGCAGTCCACGGCTCGCAGCTGGCGCCGGTGCCCGGGCAGGCGGCCCGCCGAGTCTGCCTGACAAGGTCGCCGTGCCCCGGCACTGCTGGGACCCCCCCCGATTCCTCACACTACTCCAGCAGCACTGCACAACAAATCCAACTTGTATTTTTAATTAGAAAAAAAAAAACTTTCGATTCGCAGTACTTGGGCCATTAGGTATTTTGTCGTTGTTCATCGCAAAGGTGGCAGAGACAAGTGTTTAGGCGAATCGGTTTCTCTAAATTGAAGCTTGCTGCCTGAGCGGGAATGTGTGTTGTGACGGACTGGCATCCTGTTCCTCACTGTCCCCCGCCTCGGGACTCCAGACTCTCCCTGACCCTACGCGGGGTAAGCTGGATGTTAGCTAGGTGGATGGATTATCGCATATGCATTTTTTTTTTCGTGTGAAAATGAAAGTATGAGTCGTGCCATTTCCTCGCTGTATTCCTTCTCCACAGCTGAATTGCAGGCCTGGAAAACTTTGAGGCCTCATCCGTCCTGAATGGTTTTAGGTCCCAGTTAAGCGACCACATTCTATGCCCGGGGAAACTCCTCAGAGCAATACACTATCCCCACTGGGCACAAACCCCACATGTCTTCAAATCTCCTATCACAATTTTACGGTCATCTTTTTATTTGTTTTTGTGCCCACCACACACCTCCTCCTCTCCTAAATCTGTACCCCCCCCACCCTTCGCCACTCTCAGGTGGACGGGGAATGGGCTTTGTCATTGTTTGGCCGTGTATGACCCAATCTACCGAGCGTAATCAGTTCAGGGAATATGGCGCTGCCAACCTGGCGTACTGCACTGCTGCCGCTTGCCACCTTCACTTTATCATGCGAGACGGAGGGGGTGGCTTTAATGTGCCCCCGTAAGGCCCAGCGTAGGGGAGTAACCCAGTTTAACCCCATCAGGGCCAAACGTGAAGCCTCCTCGTAGCAGCTGCTACTGGCCCGGAAGATTAATGGAAGGTACGGAAATCACGTAAACTTTATTACAAAAAGGAAGCAAGCACATATACGGAGAGGGACCGGGCCAAAACAAAGCAGGTTATGTAAACTGGTTTGTCGGGTGGGAAATGTAGGCATTGTACTGGCCTGTCCTACCAGTGGTTCTGGAGAGCTGAGGTCAGGATGCATTGGGTTACCAGCCACCTCCCAGCCCACAAGAAATTAGGCTCTGATAGTCGGTTCCCCACGATCAGAACCGCCACACTTGGGTCACGATACAGGAACCTGGGGGAGGTTTCGGACTATCACCGACTGCCACTCCATGACATTCCATGACAAGCTATGGAATCTTGCTAGGTGTTTATCGCTTCCGGGTTTTAAGACGTCCCCATGAAATGAGGGTGAGCCTTGATATTTTTATCATAATTAGCAATATATGACGTTTGTTCTGTGTGTGGGAGATCAAGAGCAATGGTCCAGGTCTAGTTCAAATTAGACAACAAACCATGTATTTGTGCCTTGACTGGTCCTGAGAATCTGTTTCCCATCACACAGGATAGTTTTTCAGTTACTTTTCTGATTATTTTGTCCTGATTATTGTTCTAGAAAGAACCAGTCTTGATGCCTGTTAAAGTTAGCGCCACAAGATTTTCTGCCTGATTTAGAGCCAGAATCAGCTGAAGGTATAGCAGGGGGCTCTACTCACCTTAAAGATTCAGTCTGTGGACATGAAAAAAAGGTGTGGAGGTGTATGTGTGTGTGGGGGGGTGGTATTTTCTTTTGAGGGCTAAGAGGTGCCTTCTTTGAGCTCGTGTGGCACTATGCAGCCAGGGCTCAGATGTCCTATGGGACGAGGTGTCATTTTAGGCCATGAGAGAGGATTTCTTAGGCAGCATGGGCCTGGGGCACACCCTTGGAATCACGGGGATCTGCCTGAAGACCCCAATTTAATCTCTGGGGCTACTTTTCAGCCCTGTCTAATGTGCGCTCTTAATCCCGCTCGCACACAAAGCCCCTGGGTCTAATCCTCAGCCTACCTGAGCTGCCTCTTTATTTGCTAGCCCGACAGCCAGAGCTCCGCCCACTCATGGGTTTTAACCTGCCTTTTTGAGACAGGGAGACATGACTGTAATAACATCAGGCAGACCACATGGACACTACATACTGAACACAGCAGAGAGACCATAAGGGCCCCTGGGTACTTAACACAGCAGAGAGACCATAAGGGCACCTAGATACTGAACACAGCAGAGAGACCATAAGGGCACCTAGATACTGAACAAAGCAAAGAGACCATAAGGGCA
>JAODLC010000104.1:55153-65364 GCA_026781145.1 Hippopotamyrus pictus
CCTAGATACTGAACACAGCAGAGAGACCATAAGGGCACCTGGATACTGAACACAGCAGAGAGACCATAAGGGCACCTGGGTACTGAACACAGCAGAGAGACCATAAGGGCACCTGGGTACTGAACACAGCAGAGAGACCATAAGGTCACCTGGGAACTGAACACAGCAGAGAGACCATAAGGGCACCTAGATACTGAACACAGCAGAGAGACCATAAGGGCACCTGGATACTGAACACAGCAGAGAGACCATAAGGGCACCTAGATACTGAACACAGCAGAGAGACTATAAGGGCACCTAGATACTGAACACAGCAGAGGGACTATAAGGGCACCTGGGTACTGAACACAGCAGAGAGACCATAAGGACACCTAGATACTGAACACAGCAGAGGAACTATAAGGGCACCTGGGTACTGAACACAGCAGAGAGACCATGAGGGCACCTGGGTACTGAACACAGCAAAGAGACTATAAGGGCACCTGGGTATTGAACACAGCAGAGATACCATAAGGGCACCTGGGTACTGAACACAGCAGACAGACCATAAGGGCACCTAGATACTGAACACATCAGAGAGACCATAAGGGCACCTAGATACTGAACACAGCAGAGAGACCATAAGGGCACCTGGTTACTGAACAGAGCAGAGAGACCATAAGGTCACCTGGGTACTGAACACAGCAGAGAGACCATAAGGTCACCTGGGTACTGAACACAGCAGAGAGACCATAAGGGTACCTAGGTATTGAACACAACAGAAAGATCATAAGGGCACCTAGGTACTGAACACAGCAGAGACACCATAAAGGCACCAAGATACTGAACACAGAAGATAGACCATAGGGAGACCTAGATACTTAACAGAGAAGTGTGACTATAAGGGCACCAAGGTAATGAACAAAGTAAATAGACCATAAGGAAATGTAGATACTGCACGTACCAGCTACACCGAACAAATCAGACAGACCATAAGGAAACTATAGATACTGAACACCGCAGATAGACCTAAGGGAAATATAGATTCAGTCAGAAAATGCTCTGACTGAGAAACAGACAAACTGTGCAAATGTAGAAAAGCATTTTAAAAAAGCTGAACACGCTAGTTTATAACAGAAATAATAGGAAAAGTATAAAAAAAATTGCTGAGGTGATAAGATCAAAGAAACATCTGAAACCAAACAAGCAGTTTGAGATAAAGCCAAAATTGGCCCGATCCTCGGCGACAAAGGACCGTTCAGAATACGGGACTCGAGTTCAGCATTAGCATCCAGAGCGACTTGCCTTCTGCTTCTCACGTCGCTTTCACTCTTAGAGGCGTGGAAACGCCGCAGTGTCTTCTTCATTCTCCCCAAACAGCAGAAGTTGGCACGGGGTAAAAGCACAGCCGTGTTCAGCGAGCGCCTCGGTGGGCGGCGCCGGGCGGCGGGCCGCACTGGGAATGGGCCCTGGGCTCCTGCAGCAGAACCGCGAGCGCCGTAACCTTATATCAAAGACGGGAGCGCCGGGCTCAGGAGGGAGTCGCTTTAATTATTAAACTGCTCTGGTAGAGAGCCGCAAACCCCCCCCCAAACATACATCCCCCCAAACCCCTGTTGTAAAGGTTACTTGCCGCTGTTTTTCGTTTAGTCACTTTCATCCCCCTTTCACTCGGGCATCCGTGGGCCTCCGCATGCCCCAGGCCAAACCCCCCACCGTCACCCACCATGGAGGGGGGGGGAGGTGGGGAGGGGCAGCTGCAGGGTTTCCCTCCAATACCCAAAACAAAGCCCAATCACTGGACTATTGCCCCCCCCCCCTTTTTTTCCCTAAATAAATGAAGCCAAACATGTTTCCCCAGTCAGGTCCAGAGGCAGCCCTCGCTCCATCCCCCCTAATCAGTGGTGCTATTCATCGCATGTTGCAGGGCGCTGGAAGTCGCATTTCGGGAGCGTTTGCATTTCAAATGCTTTTAATGATTTCACCTTGGGGAGCGATAATGGCGCCAGAGGCCCCCCCCGCGATAATGGAATGTGCTTCCAAAGGTCACGTTTTTCCGGCATTCCAGGTGCCTTTGTTATTTACTGATTACTGCCAGAAAGTCACAACAGCCCACGACTGACCCCCCCACCCCTACCCGACACCACCCCAAAACATTTTTTGCACCATTGTATTCATGTTTGAGATTTTTGTCTTTTTTTTTACAAGGTCCCCCCATCTTGCATCTAGTCCGGTGGGAAAAGTGGTGGGAAGCCACTGGGGTTGATGCGTTCCCCCCCGCCCCCCCCAGATGTGCCCCTGCGTGTGGCCTGAAACACACATGACATCTTCAGCCACATCATTGCGAAACTCCCGCCATACAATTTACTTGATGGTGGCTTCCAGCCCTGGGTGGCCTGTTCTTATTACATCTTTGAGACAGTCCCATACTGAGGATGGCTGGTTTATTTATCTGTAAAACTGTAAAGCTTGTAAAGTACTGTAAAGGACTCTAGCACCCCCCTCTGAGTTTGGCGGGGAGCGGGTCACATTCCAGCCCCTGTTTTGTGTGTGTGGTATGCCCATGATGCTTGCATGAAGCTTGCACCAGGTTCCGCTGGGTACTTCAGGTACAACCTCATTAATTTAGGCAAATTGATGTCTCCAAATTATCCATTATGGAAAAACGCAAGGTTACATCCAGGGTGAGCAGCGAACGTCAGTGTTGGTGGTGACGGCATTGAGGGCTTTCATGAGAGCTGAGATGAAGAGCCTGAAGAAAATCTTCAGAAGTACTCAAGTATCTCTAAGAAATCGATCATAATTGTTCAGAATATGCTTTTTTTTCTGAGACCATATGTAGACGTGAAAGCAAGAAGGAGGACAGAGTATCGACACCTTTAAACTTTTTACGAGTTATAGACCACAAGAAAAGTAAGTGGATTCTTCATCAAAAAAAGCCTGAACTTTTACCTGAAGCATAAATGACAGAACTAAAGTTGTTTTGGACATATTATGAGAAGATTCACTGCACAGGAGAACATTACAGTCTCAAATAGTTTATATAAATGTATTTATTTAACCGATGGTTTTATCTCAAGCATCATACAAGTGAGGTCATTAATATCTAAGGTGATTAAGTAAGAAGACAGCTGCCAAGGAGCCAATACGGGTATAAGTGCAGCTAGGGCGAGATTCCAGTGAGAAATCAGAAACAAGTGCAGCTAGGGCGAGCTTCCAGTGAGAAATCAGAAACAAGTGCAGCTAGGGCGAGCTTCCAGTGAGAAATCAGAAACAAGTGCAGCTAGGGTGAGCTTCCAGTGAGAAATCAGAAACAAGTGCAGCTAGGGTGAGCTTCCAGTGAGATATCAGAAACAAGTGCAGCTAGGGTGAGCTTCCAGTGAGATATCAGAAACAAGTGCAGCTAGGGCGAGCTTCCAGTGAGAAATCAGAAACAAGTGCAAGATAATTATGGGACCTAGGGCCATATAAAACAGAATAGAACCTATTATCAGAAAAGCTACTCAAAAATAACACCAAGAGAATGTAGTAGGATCCAGGTAGAAACAGAAGAGAGCATCCAGTAGTAGCCTTCAAAGGAACAATTAATAAAGAGAGTGAGCCAAGCAGCTTCAATGAAGGGGGAGGCTAGCTGAGTCCCATGTAACAATGAGGCTCCGAACGGTACAAGGTTAATGTGGAAGAGGATGGCCAGCAAAAAATGAACGGACTCTTCGCAGCAATAAGCGCCTTTGGCGATGCTGAAGACCTGAAAAGAATCTAGAACGTGAGAGGAGATTTAACTTGATGGAACATAATGATAATGAAAATAGGCTGTAGTGTGCGATTGTGCACGAGTGGGTGTGTCCTGGTGTGTGTGTGTGGATTAGGTTTATATTACATTGTCTCCCACAATGTAATAAATACCTGTTATTTTGACGTTGTGGGGACCATTTTTCAGGCCACCCTTTTCAGGCCCCACCACTCTCAGACCCCAGACCGCCACTGTCAGGCCCCGATCCACCGGTCTCAGACCCTGCTGCTCTCAAACCCCGATCCGCCGCTTTCAGGTCCTGCTGCTCTCAGGCTTCTTCCGGTTGGGTTGACGCATGTCCAGACAACAAAGGAATACTTTCTTTATCCATTTCAAGACTTTCGAAGTGAAATTATATTGCCATTTTATTTTTTCCTGTTCAAATTCAATTCAAAAAATAAAAACACAAATAGCATTTTTATTGATATCAGCAGTTGTCTATTATAACTTGTCAAAGTTGTGCCTAGATATTTATTGATCACTTAAAATCAAGCTTTATTTATATTAGTTATAACATTCCCGATGGTATAATTATTTGGAAACATCTACCGCATTATCTATTGCATTATTTATTCATAACACATTTACATGTGTTATGGGCCTGAGAGGGGCGGGACCTGAGAGCTGCAAGGACTGAGAGGGGCGGAGCCTGAGAGGGGCGGGACCTGAGAGCTGCAAGGCCTGAGAGGGGCGGGACCTGAGAGCTGCAAGGCCTGAGAGGGGTGGGGCCTGAGAGCGATGGGGTCTGAGAGCGGTGGATCAGGGCCTGACAGTGGCAGTCTGGGGTCTGAGAGTGGTGGGGCCCGAGAAGGGTGGCCTGAAAAATGGTCCCCACAACGTCAAAATAACAGGTATTTATTACATTGTGGGGGACAATGTTATATAAACCTAACACACACACACACCTGAGAGCGATGGGGCCTGAGAGGGGCAGGGCCTGGGGGGGGGACCTGAGAGCAGTTGGGCCTGAGAGGGGTGAATATGTATATATTTGATTGAATACATAACTGAAGAGCTTTGGGTAACGGTACTCCTTTTCAAAAGTTGTTGGAGTATCTATATGCATATTAATGTTTACACACTTCTAAAGTTTTTAGGAAAAGCAAAAACATTTTCACTGGCTGTTTCAGCCTCAGCTTCATGTGCCTCCTCCTGTTTTTTACAGCCCTTTCTCCCTTTTCCGGCAGAACTTTCTGGGCGCTGGCTTAATTAACGGGGAACATTAGAGTCGGCGTCTATTTGAAGTGATTTCGCGGCAGAGGGAGCGTTCGCTCGCCGATGAATCCCATTGTTCTTTCAGAGTAAAAAGAAACACACAAACAGCGACAACAACAACAACAACTGGGGAACGCCGTCCACTCGGCAGACGCAGCCCTGGCGCCTTTTCAAGTACAGTTGCATCCCTTATCTTCAAAGGAGAATGCGGCGCAAACCTTTGTTTTTGTTCAGAACTTTTGCGTTATGAACCTGACCCTTTTCCGCACTGCTTGCGGATTACATGTTCCTTTGGAGCAGACAGAGTAAGAGCACTCTTTCCCTAATATATTATTCATTTTTCCCCTTAATTTATTATTCATTTGATCTAAAATTTCATTAATTTTCTAAAATGTTTCAATTGGGTTTTTCTAGCTTATGCAAGGATTTCTTTGTCCTTTTTTTGTAGTTAGCGATTTTTCTTTTATGTTTCGGTATTGTAGAGGTTATCATCTTCTCAGGGCAAACAGCATTTTAATGAAAAGGGTCAGATTGTTGTGGTTGGGGGGTGCATGTGTGTGGGTGTGGATGGGGGGGGGCACAGTTTAGACACCTTCCCTCCATGTATTCGGTCAGCAGCATCCTGTCCCATTTGTGGATATGACAGTTGGGCCGGGGAGGAGTCAGATGTGATGCAGTACCCCTCAAGTGACGCCCCCATGGCTGTCAGAGCTATATCCTACCAGCAAGAAATAAATGAACGTAGAACTTTCTGCATGCTGAAATTATCCTGTCTGTAGTCCATTTGCTATTATCAACAGTCCTAATGCTGAGTTCATTATTATTTTCCATGCTGGGGGGCAGGAGGTGTCATTTTCTTCAGTCGAATTTAAGCAGTTCAGACTCAAACTTTGTTCCCGCATGTCTGCGGTCGTCTCAGCGACGGGGGAACCTGACCGCTGGCGACGTTAACATTCCTGGCCTGTCGTAGCTTCAGCTGCGGCACGAACTTCAAAGGCGCCCCCCTCGCCATCCCGGCCCCCGGCCTCACGCTCTCTCTCCCCGCTTCCTCTGGGGGTGGGGGTGGGTTAATTCTCTCGGTGGCTCGCTCGCGCGCACGAGCGCCGAAACTTAATCTGCTCCGGCGGGCCGGCAAATCCCCGACACAATTAGCACGCCGCAGCCGGGTGGCTGGCCCGTTACTGCGGGAGGCGCATGGGGGCTCCAGTGAGGCCGACCCGGCTTAGGCGCATGCCGGGGGGGGGGTCTGGGGGGGGTCATGCTATGACTGGCACTGAAGGTGTTTGAAGGCCACCTCACGCTCGGGGCTGCTATGAAGCTACTGTAGGTCATGATTCCCCCAAACAACAGGGCAGAGCGCAGTCTGGCTGATAAACTGCTTAAATAAACACAACATCATCTGCTATGTCGCCATGACGCTGGCAAGGCATAATTACCCGCGTTAATGGAGGTGGGCCGTGCCTGTAGAGCCTGCTGGGCCTGTCCACTGGGGTGGTCATACCATTCTACCTTTAAGGATGGGGGGGATGATGCACAACGCCAGCTACCTATTTATTATACAGCTCTCTGGGTGGGCGGAGCTAGTCTCAGGTCCAGCAAATCATGGGGCAGCAGCTGGTGGGGTGGGTACCCCACCACACCCCGAAACAGCAAGCCTCCGCTTTTAATGGCCTGGAAACAGACAGTAGCGGTGTGTCATCCTAGCCGGATTGTTCCGGAAAGGAAGAGAGCTCCCTTTTCGCCTTCCATCCAAAATCCTGTGCCTGTTCGCATCCCATTATGTCATTTATTCTTCGTCTGTGTGTGGGGCCCTCAGCCACTCCATTTGGGCCGTGAACGTTGCCAAAAATGTTCCCGGGGAAATGAGGAAAAAGCAGCTCTCTGGGCCGTCCGGTCCGCGTGAGTCGGTGTGGGCGGAGCCGTCCGGTCCGCGTGAGTCGGTGTGGGCGGAGCCGTCCGGTCCGCGTGAGTCGGTGTGGGCGGAGCAGTCAGTAGCATCCGAAGCTGGGATAATTATATTGAAGTCAACTCTGCTTTTGATTACAAACTGTCCCTTTCCAGCATGACCTGTTGCTAATTGTCATTTTATCAAAAAGCAAAGCCCCAAAGGTGTCAACTGGCAGTCACCAAACCCATTTGTAGCTAGCTCGCTAGCACCCCCTACAGAGTAGGGGGTATCCTGTCTCTTTTCCTTGTTTGTTTGAGCTGTATTTAGAAGAAAAATAGTCTAACTGGCAGTCACCAAACCCATTTGTAGCTAGCTCGCTAGCGCCCCCTACAGAGTGCTGGGTATCCTGTCTCTTTTCCTTGTTTTTTTGAGCCGTATTTAAAAGAAAAATAGTCTGGGCACAAAGCCCCTCGCAAGAACGTTCTGGAAATGTTTTCTGACCAAATCGCCATCAGCAAGATGAGAAAAAGATAATAATAAAGCTGAGAGGCAGGACCTGACGGCTTTTATGTTAACAACTCACACTGGAAGATGAAGCGTGCACACGCAACACGCAACACAGGGGGGGCACGCACACGGACCTGCGACCGATGTCTTCAGAGGGCCCGAGAATCCAAAAAACTGAGAGCATGTCGACTCTCGATATCTTATTTCATCTCTTGCATTAATTTCAGCCTGTGAACAACAAATGATTTTCTCAGAGCCTGTGAGAATTTCACTGTCTTTCATGTTCTGTCTAGCTATTGATTAATTGTATATATATATATGGAATATGCAAAAAAAAAACTACTCATGTTAGGAGGCAAACTGATTAAATATTAAATAATGCAGAAATCATTCTGTTACCTAAAGGGATGCAGTGTCTTTCTTCCCGTGTTCTCCTTTTTTCTCTCTCACGCTCAGTTTCTTTAAGGAGGCCTTGCCCGTGATCCGAAGGCGTGGATCCCACTCGGAGCGGGAAAAGCGTTTGCTTTTTAAGATTCCGTCTGTTTACTCAAGAGTGGGAGAAGCGTCTCCGGGGTCACGGGGAATACCGACACGCACCTGCGGGCCAGGGACGGCGGCGTCACACGCACTATGCTGGAATGCTGTGCTGGTGGGGGGGCCCCACTAAAGACCAAGCCTGTAGCGAGGAAGCCCTTGTACTGTGGTGGGGTGGGGGGAGGGGGTGAGTTGGGTAGAGGGAGTCTGCCTGCAACCTGCAAGGCTTCTTTCATTCAGAAGGGTTAGTTTGTTGTATAGACCCGTCGCACCCAGACTTTGACACCCGGTCTGGAGGGATAGGGGGACAGGGCCGCCGATGAGGGTCGATGGAGCGAGGGGGGCCCCGGCTGAAGCGGAAGACAGGCCCAGACAGAGAGGCAGCTGTGTTCCCTCTGCAGCGTGACGCCTCCTTCACCTTCCCTGCATCTGGCTTTGATTTCCAAGGAACCGCCCTCCCCCATGGGGTATAACCCCCGCCCCCACCCAGGAGTCAAAGGCCCTACTGTATTCCAGGCTCAGAGGGGCCGTGGTCGGGGGCGGCAGGGGTATGATACAGAAGAGGGGCCGCGGCTCCCATCGACGCCCCCCGTCCCAACAAGGCACTACCAAAACAACAAAGAGCAGGATGGCTGACAGTCATCTGGGATAGCGTGAGGGCAAAATGGCACCCAGGAAGTTTTGATATGCCCCCTTGAGAACAAACAGGAGCAACATTTACAGATTCCTCGCCATCTTCAAGCTCCCCGGGCAGAAACACCAAAGTTTAACACTTCTAACATGAAGCTAAATCACTTCCATGTTTTCTTTCTTTCTTTCCTTCCTTCGTTCTTTCTTTCTCTTTCTCACCCTTCTGCTCTCCACGAGTGATGAAAGCAACCGGCCTGATTTCTCCCCGCCCCCCCCGCCCAATCCTAATACGGGCTCTTCTCGTGCTAAAAATTAGCTCCTCGCTTTTGAGTTTGTTTTTAATTTCAAAGCCCTACTGGAACCTATTAGCATGCGCGCTCCGCTAATTTTTCCGTGTGTAAATATACGATTAGCTAAAAAAGGCATCATTTGTTTCGCGTTGCCGGCTCCCCCGGCATGCCGCCTGCACCCCGTTTAACAGAGAGTGTGTTTGTTAGCCTAACTAGCACACGTGTCGGAAATAAACGTGCAGCTTACGGCCATTAATAAGGAGGCCGCTTGCTTTGTTTCGTTCGCCTTTTGCTTCGCAGGTTATGTGTGTGTGTTTGTCTTGTGTGTGTTTGTCTTGTGTGTGTTTGTGTGTGTTTGTCTTGTGTGTGTGTTTGTGTGTGTGTGTTTGTCTCGTGTGTGTTTGTCTTGCATGTGTTTGTGTGTGTGTGTTTGTCTTGTGTGTGTTTGTCTTGTGTGTTTGTGTGTGTTTGTCTTGTGTTTGTCTTGTGTGTGTTTGTGTGTGTGTATGTGCGTGTGCGTGTGTGTGTGTGTGCGTATGTGTGTGTGTGTGTGTGTGTTTTTCATTCAGTCCCGCCAGAAAGCATGTGCCAAACCGCCGGAGGATAGGGGGACCACTGCATGCCAGACACTCATGCAGGACCCATCACTCGGCCTCCACGTGTAGACCAGGACTGTGCTTCTCCATGAAGCTGTACTCCAGCCACCCCTCAGGGACGGGAGGCGGGGGAGGGGGGACAAAGATGGGCGCCCTGCCTGGTGGTCCAACAAGCCCAGGGATGGCCAGCAGAGTCAGGTCTATTAGCTCTACAAATACAGCATTGCACCCAATGTCCTGGGCACAGTTTCTTGAAACCTTCTTAACGTTACATCGTTCGTAAGTTCTATGTTAAAAAATACAACTTACGCACAACGTAGGGTTAAGAAGGTTTTAATAAACCGGGACCTGGGCTAGTGTGGAGGAGGGGGGTAAAGCTCCCTTCTACAATGGACCTAGGGGGGGATGACCCTCTAATGTCCTGCCTCCTGCGCTACTGGTCATGGGTTCAAATCCCATGGAGCACACATGAATTCTAACCCTTCCCTATAAAGTAAGTCACTTTGGATAAAGTGTCGGATAAATGCATTAAGGGTAACAGATATATAGTTACAATGAGGGCTCTCCTGCCAGAGCCAGTACAGATCCCACCCACCCCAATGAAATGGGACCTTTTCAGTCAGTTCCATGCGGAGACTTAGACGAGCTCCACCAGTGAAATCAGCCCACTAACTCAGGAGAGGGCGAGCTGGGCGGCTGCCTCTATTGCCGACAGGGCTGACTGGCACTGTGTTAAGTTTCCAAACATGAAACGCTACCTTCCCCTCCCAGGGGGCAGT
>JAODLC010000104.1:75684-89214 GCA_026781145.1 Hippopotamyrus pictus
GGGGTGGGGACAGAAAGGGGGGGGCAGTGTCATATGATGGTTCTTGGCAGCGTGCTCGCAGTGATCATCGACTGCGCCCTTCCTGTGCAGAACGTTACTGACTCAGCTGGCGAGCCACACCTTCTGCAAAAGTGTGGACACACACACACACACACACACACACACACATTATAGAGCCAGGTGTGCAGATACACGCTGTCACATTCATGGAACACGCATGTTTAGAACACATTTACTTTATTTAACTTTTTTTAGTAGGCATTCTTGATGAAAGCAACATACAAGGACAAGTGGCTTACAAGGACAAGATAGTATACTGATGACCCTCCGTTTCCATCAAATGTGTCCTCCATCTACTAGACATTACCCCCCTCCCCCTAGGTCACACAGCACCTCCTGGATTGCAGTGTTTCTTTGAGAAGGGGGTCAGGGACCCCAGCTACCTGTCACATCCAATCCTGTTGTTAGAGGAAAAGACATTCGAACCTGCAGTCCCGAAGACACATACGAAGTTCTGCCAGTCATGCACCTCCCCACCACACCCCACGGCGTTCCCAGAAATCACCATCCCGCCTCAATGGCCAGTGGCCGGCTGTCTGAGCGAGAATCCCAGAGGATGTGTCACTGGGACAGTTAACAAGGTCATGGAAGAATGAAAACGCATGTCACAGAAAACGGGACCATGTCGGAAGACATCATGGAGGTGGGACTAGCCACTTTGAAGTGGTGATTTGGGGCTGCTCGCTGATCTCCACTCCACCCCCACTCCACTTTTACTTTTCAGACCCACACAGTTGACAAACTCAGGCACACGGGTGTGTCCTCAGGTAAAGCTCACAGACGCAGCTACAAGGATGTATCTTCCGGTAAAGCTCACAGATGCAGCTACACGGATGTAACTTCCAGTCAAGCTCACAGATGCAGCTACATGGATGTATCTTCTGGTAAAGCTCACAGACACAGCTACATGGATTAATCTTCCGGTAAAGCTCACAGACTCAGATACACGGATTTGTCTTCCGGTAAAGCTCACAGACACAGCTACACTGATGAATCTTCCAGTAAAGCTCACAGACGCAGCTAAACTGATGAATCGTCCGGTAAAGCTCACAGACTCAGCTAAACTGATGAATCTTCCGGTAAAGGTCACAGACCCAGCTACATGGACGTATCTTCCGGTAAATCTCACAGACCAGCTACACTGATGTATCTTCTAGTACAGCTCACAGACAGCACTAACACAGTTCTCTGAGGCACCTCCCAGCTCTGCTAGAATTCTCCAGTGCTGGGGGGCTTAGTGGTGACAGAGCCCTCGCCACAGGACCTAGCGAAGGTCACAGTACAAGTTCCTCCATGGCAGGGCGGGGGGGTTTCACCAGCAACTGGATTGCATTTCCACTTCCCACCCGCTGAAAACGTGCACCGGGCTCTCCAGTTACAAAGTGTCCCTCAGCAGATGGGCCTCGGCAGTCAGATTGGCCATTACTGCGCCCCCCCCCCCACCCCCACTACGAGATCACAGATCGCGTGAGCACCCCTGAGCGTACCACCACTGTTCGGGTTCGGGACCTAAAGGGTCTTCAGATCTCAGTACCATGTGGCTCCGTAATCAGGCCTGCAGAAAAAGGAGGATAGGAGGAGAGGTAAATAAATAAAATCAAGATTTTTTTCCCCCATGATTTCAAAACCTCCCTCATTAAATGTTCATTACATGTTAAGCTTAATGAGCTTCAGACCAGAAGAAAGGGAAGGAAATGGAGGCAGAAAATGGAAAAATTGACAGGAAAAGGGGAAAAATAATTTGCCGGACAGTTTTCACAGCTTTGCTGCCCCAAACTTCAGGCTCCTGTTTATAGCGCGGCCCAATAAGACAAGGGGCCATAATTTAAACCATCTGTCTATACGGTTCACACAGTGAAAACATTTTGTCAAACTAATTATCTGGCCTTTGCTTTGGCAGGCATAGTCCAAGTTATGATAATTTTGTTATTTTTAGGTAATTGTTTCCAGTGTGTAAGTCAGGCGACTTGAAAAGGGCCGTCACCTTTTAATCCGCAAGATGGATGTCTGATATGGGCTGTGATGCCGTCTTAATAGCAGGAGGCTCCATCAGCTGGGTCCCGTTAGACGGGAGGCTGAGAAAATAAACAGCAGCACTGGCCCCAGCCGCCCCCCCCCCCCCCAAGATCCACCCCACCGCTCAGCGGCCGCATGGAGGTCCAGACCACTGCCCCCAAGATCCACTCCACCGGTCAGCGGCTGCGTGGGGGCCCTGGTGTGGTGTGGGGGCACAGAAACACGAGTCGGGCAAGGGGCCAACTTGGCGAGCAGCATTCACAGCCACGTGGGCCTGATTGAATCTCTGGCCCAATCTCTTTTAACGCTTTGAGAATGTAAGTACACACATTTTCCTCCCACTTTCTGCCTCCGTTTACACATTTTTAAGGGTGGGGGGGGGGTCTAGGGTACAGAGCCCCCCTCCTCCGCCCCACAGCTCAAACAATGCTAATTTGTCCATCGCAAAGACAAGTGACCCATCAGTCCTTGTGCCCACCTCCCGCCCAAGACCTGTTCCGATGGCTTGATGCGTATCAGAGATGTTCGGAGCGGCCTTCCACTAAACTCTATCTGGAAATAATTAGCACACATAGGGATCGTACTCCTTGGCTGTGGCATGTTACATACATGCTGGATTTCGGGGTTTATGGGTGCTCCAGAAAATCCGCCCATGGCGGGGAGGGGGGGTTTCGGCCTGGAGGCGGCCCAAAGAATGGACATGGCCTGGAAATCATGTTTCAATGTTGACTCAACCGCAAAGGGCTTCCATACGACGACAGGACCTCCGAAAATGAGTAAGGGCAGAAATGCAGGCATCATTTTTTTTTAAAACTGATCCTGCTGGTCTCAGATTGTGATCAGAGTCTCTTTGTCCTTTTCTGAGCCGACTGGTCCACCGAGAGCATAAGATAGTCTAGTACAATCTAAGGGAGCAGAGAGTCATTTCCAAAGCTTGTTATGAAATATTCAGGCTGGATTAAACATATTTAAATCACGATCGGCACATAGACTCGATTCGAATCTCACAGCCTGGCTGTGATGGGGGGGGGGGCTGCTTTGCTGCCTGGGGCCGTATAGGAGCTCGTCGACCCAAAGGGTTGACTTGATTTCCCACAAACTGATATCCTGGGCAGTCTTCACGTTCCCTCCTCAGACAATGCTGTGGTGGACTGGGGGGGGACCGGATCGCTTTAGGTGGACCTTGAGTGGGACACACTCCTGTCTCTTCTTGGGTATGTTTGTAGAAAAGCCTCACAGACTAAGTAGAGACTACTCATGCTTCAGTTTAACGGGTCAAACCGGTCAAATCCCTACTGAGTCACCAGTGAAACTGATTCTTCACCAGTCCACCTCATTCCAACATTTAACTAAGCAAAAATGTAAGGAAATCGAAAGGCGGATTTGTAAAACTCACTAATTCCATGGAAGATGTTTTTGAAAAAAATTGTGCGTGTTTTGGAAATTTAATGAAAGTTCTTCATTGGGTCATATGAGGACTGAGTGAGATTTGGTTCATGGTATGGTAACGTGATGAGGAGGCCTGCCTGAAGGTCATTAAATTTTTTTTTAAAAAAAAAAAACAACAACAAAAAATGGTCTGAGTACGTTTTGAAAATATGCTCTTCAGGCCCCTTCAATGGGGAGTGTCGCCTGGCTAGACGACAGATTACACTGGCCTAACTTTTCCGTTTGACACAGAGCACAACCGTTTGGACCTCCCGCTAACTGACTGACCCCGCCCCCCCTCCCCGTCCCAGACATCTTCAATGGAGAGGCGCTGGATGTGGGGGCCTCTGATCCTTCTGGTGGCTGCAGACGGTCGAGCCTCCTAGAGACTTCCTGTCCACCAGGCCCAGCAGACAAAGGTGCTCAGTCACATGAAACCTAATCTGTAGGCCTGAGAAAGCTGACCTCTGACCCCTACCCGACCGCATTAGACAGGGCGGCGGGGGCAGAGTCTGGAGGCTTTGTTTGTGAGGCCGCGTCCTTGGTGTGTGTGTGTGTGTGTTATTTTGACATTGTGGGGACATTTTTTTCAGTCACCAAAATATCAAGTTATAAAAATCTGTGGCTGCAATCAAAAAACTAAAAATGCTATAGTCTTATACTTTGCTTGTTCACTTAAGGTTAAGGTTAGGGCTAAGTAGGGGTTAAGGTTATCATGGTTGGGATTAGGGTTATTCCCTTAGAAATGAATGGAGAGTCCCCACAAGATATGAATATGTGGACTGTGCGTGTGCACATGCGTGTGTGTGTGTGTATCCATACCGCTGCATGATGTGTTACGAGGTGCAACTAGGCAAAAAAAAATAAAAAATCCTTCGAACACATTTGTTTGCAATTTTGACCCCTTTTTTTTGCAAGACCAATCATGAGACGCTGTTTTAAACGCGAAGGTGAGAGTGTGCGTACACACGCACTCCTGAGGCAGGTGTGTCTTTAGATGTTTGATGGTAGGTGTGTGTGTATGTCCGCCTGTGTGCCTCTAACCACAGCCCAAATCCCGCAGACAGAGGTCACGGGGTCACGTTAACACAAAACACAGAGTAGCAGACATAACACAGATGCTGATCCGCGGCGGGCCCCCTATGCCCCTAGACCCCGCCACTCCCCCAGACCCCACCTTCCCCCTCCTCGATTAACAGCCGTCCCGGAAACACACCAGCTTAGCTTCAGCCGTCCCCCATGATTACCTCTCCTTTTCAGCTTTCGAAGGTGACCCGGCCTTTTCGTCACTGCAGCTGCAATTAACCTTAGCAGACCTGTACCTCCCCCCCCACCAAACGTCAAAGCCCAGGAAGCAGAGCACCTGGCTCTCCCTTCAGCAGATTAGCCACTGTCTCCCTGGCCCCATGCTGCCATGCAGGTGCGCCGCGGGAATTTGCCACAGTGTCTGGGACCCATCGGCCACACCCTGCTACACACACACACGCACACACACACACACACACACACGCACGCACACACACACACACTGCCCTCTGCACTCTCCAAGCAACCAGGGAGTGGAGCCGATGAGTGCACCCCTCAAGGTTACAGAGGACCAGAAGCACCAGAAGTTTAGCGAATGGGGCTAAAAAAGAAAATGTTAGCTTAGCAAACAGCTGCAGAAAAACGCAATGGGAACCAGTCACAAGGGACTGGCAAGGTCTGCTTCAGTGTGTGTAGCTTTGGCGTGAGAGAAACACAGAGGGGGCCTGCTGATGGTCCTGGCCATTCAAGACATGGTCCTCATCACCCACATGTCTCCCAACTACCTCACTTCCTGCTCTTACCTCACTTCCTGTTCTGAAAGAAGAAAAAGAAAGTCACCTAGGTGAGGAGTATCGGACTATTGACGCTTGTGAGAGTGAGCCTCACGCGGCGAGCGATGACTAGCTGGAACGAGCGGGCATTGGCGTAACTGGCTACACGCACAAGTGTTTGTAGTGTCATCTCTACCGCATGTTTCAGCTGTTTGGGTTAGGGGAGGGGCCGGTGGGCCTTCTTCTCATTTCCAACCCAACTCAAACTTTATACTCAAAACCACAGTGACCTCCCCCCTGCTCCACCACCCTGCCCTTCGACTTTATCTCGGCTGTCCACACCTTGAATGCCGGCCGCTTTGTCTATCTATAGACTTTGACCTCTCCTTGCTCAGCGGACAGCAAGCGGTCGTGCCACCCTTCGGGGAGACAGCGGGGAAGGACGCAGAGGGATTTATGAGTTATGCAGATGACCAGGCAAGGTTGGCGGCACAGATAAGCTCCGGTGAACTTCCACCCCTTTCCGTTGCTCAGGCATGCACAGACGTACCCTGGTCCCTTTTTACGACCTCACTTCCTGCCGGCCTTGTCCCATTGGCCGCAGGTTTGCCTCGTGAAGAGGCAGCTTACGGCACTTGTGGAGGACAGAGCTTCCCACGTGACGTTTATCGGCTTGCGAAGTCGTTAGCTTGGTTAAACGGGATGCTGTGGAGGTCCTGAAGCACTAAGTGTGCCCCCCACCTGCCCGATAAAATGTTTTTAAATGCTGAAGAGATCTACTCCCCCAAAAGTGCTCACCTGGGATCAATTAATTTGTTTATTAAAGTGCTTAGATTTAATACACCTTCCTGCACTTTCTTTTTCTTTTTATCACCAGCTGTGATTAATCATCCTACACTAATCCAATCATTAAACCCAAAGGACCCCTCCTGATATCTATTTCTTGCCCTGCTGCTGAGAAAAAAGCAAAGCAAATCTTTCCAACTAGACAGCTGAGGTTGGTCGCTCTAGACAGTTCCTGGGGTCTTTTAATCATATGTCTATGGCTCATGACATTTCAGGACTATGCGTGTCATGTGCTCGGTGGCATCCAATGAGAAGAGAGCTTCCTCTCGACATAGTATACAAGTCCACAGTGACATTTAGGGAGTTTTCTACCGCAGCCAGTGGCATCCTGTCCCAAACGTTAAGGGCACCTTTTTGCACGTACCCAGCCATTAATTACCTCACCGACGTGATCGTTTACACCGTAAATTCACCTCACCAGGTGCTGCACGGGTGCTGATGTATATTTGAAAAAGGGCCTTCAGGACTCCAGACCTCAAGAACCCAGGCTGGGTACTGGGTACGCCTGGTCATCAGATTCAGAGTTCCCGCTGGAGTCGTCAGCGTTAGCTGCTGACACAGCTCGTGCGACACACCTCTGGGCCTGTCACTGGAGCCAGCACTCTGAGCTGGGCCATGGGGAATCACACAGCTGATGTTTGGGGGGGGGGGGGTAATTCTGAGTCTCTAAGCATAGTGGCAAAGTAACCTGGTACTAAACCTACAAAATATACAATTGTATTATTATTCTACTTTCATTTTATAATATTGCTCCATTCATCCATCTTCTGTAACTGCTTATCCAGTGCAAAGTCGGCGTGAAGAGCCTCTCCTAGGCATCATAGGGGCACAAGGCAGGGGACATGGTGAACAGGACGCCGGTCACTCACACATTACCACATACTGCAAGAATTTAGGGACCCTACGGGGAAACTAGAGCACCTGGAAGAACGTCACGCAAAGCGAAGGAGAACTCGTGTTTCTCACGCACACACGGAGCTGGGGGTTAGGATTTAAACCCCCAACTCTGGGGATGAGAGGCTGCAGTGCTGGCCAGTTAGTTACTGTGCTGCTTCTCACTCAGTGCGTAACACTTCCATCTTCCATACACACTTTTCTTAGGCAGGCGCACGGCGGTCCAGAGGCAGGGAATCACCCAGGACGAGGCGCCAACCCTGTTAGAGCAATAACAAACCCATTGCAGGAAACAATATTTTTGTGACTACTTATTATTTAGTTTGTGCTAATGCCAAAACAACTCAGAACCTAGAGCGTTTATATGAGTGGAGGAATTCAAGGCATGTGAAGCACTTCAGGGCAAGATGGCAGCTGAGCCCCTCCGGGGACGTGAACCAACAACCTCCTGTCCTTTTCCTTAAACGCCTCCTGCTCCTCTAACGCCTGCTCTTTAATATGCAGGATCCATCAGGCCGGCGCGACACTCCAGGCCTGAGATTTTGGGGGGGAAGAAAAACTGGAAAAAACTGGAATTTTTACACAAACCTGAGTATAATATTCTCCAGAGACACAATTCATGGTTGTGGGGGGGGGGGGGGAATCTATGAAAGTTTATAGGAACAGTGGGTCAAGCTAATATAGATTTTTATAATGAGGGCAAAGGTGATACGTTCTCAGATAAATGTTTCTGGAGACGCAGTAAACCAGAAAAAGCCCAGGACGGCCTGTAGGTTTACTGCGCGATTAATTTATGACGAGACAGGACAGCTCAGACCGTGTCAGCTGCTGCTGGGGAAGAAAACAAAGGGTGTGTCCTGATGGGAACAGCGAGGGAGGGGGAGGCGCAACACCTGGGTGCCGGTCGCATGCCACACACGCACGCTCTTCCCCCGCAGGCCTGCGCGCCAGGCCGGCTTCACGTTCCCACGGATCGGGTACAGCGACGGTGGGACGGGAAGGAGTTCTGCCAGCACTGCCGCTGCCGGGACAGTCCAATCGTGACGAGCCCAAGCCTCGGGGCAAACCAGACACAGATGGGCAGAGTGAGAGCGAAGGGCGAGGTCGGGGGTGACACCAGGGCGTATGATAAAGGTGGCATTCGCTGTAACCGCATCGAACCAGGGACCGCTGGAATGTGGGAAATCATGATGAGACAAAGACAGGCACCGCCCCCACCCGAGGCGAAACATACCCCCCATTCTCCATGGCCACAGCAGACCTGAGCCTTAATGTCTCACACACACACACCTAACATCCTATAGTGACATTCAGTAACTCAGTTCACCAGTAGACACAAACGAGTCGGCAGACACAAGATATACTTTAAATTTTTTATTAATTGTTTTTTTTTTTTTTTCTCCTCAATAAAGGGACAAAATGGTTGTGTGAACAGGATTATGCAGACACCTGCCAGAGAACACAGACAGTGGCATTCTCAACAGAACAGAACAGAGACCAGAAACATGTACAACGAAAAGCTAGGTCAGTCATGACCTTTGGCCGTTCTTTTAAAAAAATTAAAAAAAAGAAACAAAAACAATACCCCAAAAAAAAATATATATATGCGCCTCTGTTTTGAACAGTGCACATAAGTAGTAATAAATAGTGACTCCCATTGTAAAAGATACGTTCAAGTTCAGTTTACAACAAACAGCTTCCAGAACAGGAATAGAAAAGGCAGATAACAAAATATTCCACATTGCCATTTACAAAAAGTATCAACTCAAGTGGGCTTCCCCATCATTTCCGTTACATTGTTTTTAAATATGCTTTGCATATGAAATTCTTCCCGATCTAAATATAAAGCACCATTTAGTATTTGGCAATGAAAAGAAAAAAAAACCTGCAAAAACATTGATTATTTTTTTTTCTAAATTCATTTATTTTTTTTTATTTTTTTTTTTCCCGTAATCATTTACTGCATATGACGTTTCTGTTTCTGATGCTGGAATGTAGTCACGTGGGTGGCGGAGGAACACACTACGGGACGACCCGACATCGGCTTGCGTTACTGCGAACTGACTGGCGGCAGCGGACGAATTTAATAAAATAAAATTAAAAAAAGAGATATGTACAGCCACCTGTTAGCGCTACTGTGGACATTCAGAAAGAATTTCTGGGGGCGGGGGGGTCCATCTCATGGCCCCTAATCTGTACAATACCACAGCTTAATTTTTTTTTATTTCTGTTTGTTTTTTTTAACATACAAATAATTTGCACTATATTATCCTGCCAAATTAAAAAAATATACCGTGGCAGCTTGTTTTTTTCCACTACCAAAAAAAGGTACGTCGATACCTTTTTAAGAGAACAAGCAACAGTTAAAAATACGAGCCTCAATATAAATACTATAGTCCCTACACTAGGTGAACATTTAATTCAAATACCATTCTAGAAATACAGAAAAAGTATACCATAAATGTATTTTAGCATAGGAATCGACATGAGTGTGCATTTTCCTATATTCTCTATTATATATTTATAGATAATCTTAAACCTTTCCCCAATGCAAGTTTTGTCAACCTGAAGAGCTGTGAACAGCCAAAGCAAAAAAAAAAAAACTCAGATTTTTTTCAATTTTATACATACTGTGATTATGTCCTGAACAACACTAAGAGAGGAAAGAGAAACAACGACAAACTTAAAATACTGTTTCCCCTAAGGATAACGAAGTGTCATTGTTGTTTTAAAAAAAAAAAGTCCATTTTTAATATTTATACTTTAAAAAATGTACAAAAAATTCTTGCAGTTTAAGCAGCAAGTTTTGTTCATTCTTTTTTTTTTCCTCGAGCAGGGAAATCTTCGCCCGATCACAGCCACGATACCAAACCGCTCGGCATTCTGGGAAGTTAGGACTGGCAAACTGATTTCATCCCCAGTCTACGCTAAACGATGTGTCCATCAGTCAGCTATACGTTTTTATTCTTTCCCCTTTAAGCGCACACCTGTAAACTGGGAAAACGGAACAGTGCACTTTTTTGTACAATAATTTTATACTCAACCACCGTAGCGCCGATTAGAGAACCAGGTACGGCCTACAGTTGAGTGCCAAGTGCTATGTCAACATCGACTGGGGCGGATGCTGTAGGTGAACCATGAAAACAGGTCTTGTTTTATTTCGACGAAAAGAACATACACAGTGTATGATTTTTAAAAAATCTTGCACTTTCTTTATTTCATCGGCCTGTTCTTTGAAGAATTCAGATATGGGTGCTTTTATGAATGATGAGCTGAAAGTTTCAATCTTCAGCCGATTCATTGTTAATCATCAGTGGTGGATTCTTTAAAATAAATTATTAAAAAAAAAAACAAAAAAAAACGTCTGAATGATGCCATAGATGGAACGAGGGGATCCCTGCCACCTCTCCCTGATATTTCCATCACTCCCAATCAATTTCAATCGAGCTCATCAGAACGGAATTGCCCTGAAGGACTTTAGGTGCCCCGGTCATTAACGCAGCTCCTGTCGAACGCGGAGGAGGTCGGGTCTCTTCACGTTTCTGCTGCGAAGCGAGGGACATCGTCACAGCGTCTACGCTTAAAAAAACGACGGGAGGATTATGGATCAGCAATCAGTGCCACCAGACCAAAAAAGAAGAAAAAAAATTAAATAGAGGTCTAACCCCACACAATACATCATGTACCGTGCAAGTACAACAGTCATTGTAGGTACATTATAGGTAGCTAAATGATGATTAACTAGAGATTTTCTTCGCTTCACAATTCTGTTTGTTTTTCGTAAGTCACAGCTGACTCTAGCAGTAAGGTACTTGATGCAAGGACCATAGAATTTCTTCTAAGAAATGGAATTAAATCAATGCAGTTGGAAGGCCCAAGGCACTACAGCTTTCTGTTTTACCAAATGATAATACAAATTTAGATAACTGCTGTTTCACTTTTTTTTTCTTTTCTGACAAAATTGCAAAGCCGTCGCTGCTTTAATTTTAACAATCGATACGTTTAAGCCAATTAATATTTTCCAACCCTGTAAGGACACAAAATCTTTTTTAAAGATCGGTTCAAGTGTGCCTCCCAGCTTTACCCAGAGGGTTAGGCAAAAGACTGTTTTTCCTCCGTGTTACAAAACAAAACTGTACATGATATGTATAACAGACTGGATGCAGCATGGTCACCTTGTTTTCAGTATGTTTCTGTTGTTTTTTTTCTTTTTTCTATATATTTTTTTTTTTTAAAATAAAACATAACGAGAAAACAGCGATACATTTACTCAACAACTAACCAACCAGGGACAATTTCTCTTTAAAAATTAGCCAAAAACATACCATGCATGCTGTTTAATTATTTTTTTTTTTTAAAAAAAAAAGGGAGGGGGGAGGAGAAGAAAGGAGGAAAAAAAACAGAAGCACGTAAATTATTGCACAAGAGAAAGGCTCCTAGTTTGCGTCAATGCAATAGTATTGCCCGGCTAAAGATCATGCATTCGACGGTGAACAGGCGGGGTGTACCAGCTCCAAGGATGTCTTAGTTCTCCACGGGACAAATGTGACAGGGGGAAATCTACAGGGGGGAGCGGTTTTTTTTTGTGGGCAGATCGCTTCCTCTGCTCTCACCTACTCAGTCTTGATGTCATTACTCAAGGCTCGATCGCTGTGCCATTTTTTCATGTGTTTTTCCAGAGTGCTGTACACGCTAAAAGGCATCTTACAGATTTCACATTTGTACACGTCCTTGCCCACCTGCCCGTGTGTCTTCATGTGCCGGGTGAGCTTGCTGCTCTGGGCGCAGGCGTAGTTGCACAGCTCGCATTTGTAGGGCCGCTCGCCCGTGTGGCTGCGCCGGTGCACTGTCAGGTTGCTGCAGTTCTTGAACACCTTGCCGCAGAACTCACAGGTGTCACTGCGCCGACCGTCCTTGGAGCTCGGCCTGCCGGGGCCGCCCAGGTGCGGCGTGCTGCCGCCACTACCTGTGCCGCTGCGCCCCCCGTCCAGCTCGCCGGGCGGCGTGGAGAAGCGCAGGCTGCCGTTCTCCGAGGAATGCTCCGAGGACGAGGCGAACGGCGATTGTCGGGAGTCTCCGAAGTTCAGGAAGGGGTCCTTGAGCTGGCGAGAGGCGGCATAGCCGGCCAGCCACTGCGAGTACACGTTCTCCGTGTTGGGGATGGTCGGCGTGGGGATGTCAAAGTCCTTCTCCAGCTTGATGCGCTTGGAGAAGGGGCTCAGCGAGCTGGGACTGCCCAGAAGCAGCTTCTTGGAGAGGCCGACGGAGGCCGACTCGCTGGGAGAGGAGCCACGTCCGTTGACAGCCGCGCCACAGCCCTCGTCCACACGGTCGGACTCCAGCGCCGAGTCGTCGTCGCACATGTCGCGATGCACCTCGCCGTCAGAGCCCAAGGCGCCACGCTTGTGCTGTCGGAAGGCCTCGCTGTAGTGCTGCATGCTGGCCGCCAGCCCCATGCCCTGCATGACCTCCGGCAGCGAGCGTGGGATGCCATCCTCTGCCACCAGCCGCCCACCGCTGTTCTCGTGATGCCGCGCCGCCTCCAGGTTCAGCCCAAAGTGATAGCTATTCCTACCCCCGTCGCTTTCTAGCTCCTCCTCCTCGCCCTCTTCTTCCTCCTCCTCCTCCTCTTCCTCCTCCTCTTCCTCTTCCTCATCCTCCTCCTCGCCGTTCTCGGGCACGAGACCATCGTTCTCGCTCTTGAACTTGGCCACCACCGACTTGAGGGCGCTGCTGGCGCTGCCCACCAGGTCGCTGGTGCCCGGCTCCGGCGAGCTGGTGGAGGAGAGGCCATCATCCGACTTGACGGTGCCAGGCGATGACTTGTGCAGGTGCGTCTTCATGTGGCGCTTCAGCTTGCTGGCCTGCGTGCAGGCGTGGTCGCACAGGTGGCACTTGTAGGGTTTCTCACCCGTGTGGCTCCGCCGGTGGACAATCAAGTTGCTCTGGAACTTGAAGGCCTTGCCGCAGAACTCACACGACTTGGTCTTCATGGGCGTGCCCTGCGACTGGGCTGCCGGCTGATTGGGGGTGGACTGCGAGCCCGAAGGGGATTGGCCGGCGGGGAGAGGGGGCGTGGCCATAAAGGGGGGCTTGGCACCCGGTTGAAAAGGCTGCAGCAGCCGTTGCATGGGGCTGGGCCGACCAGGCGACAGGGGCGGCGTGGAAGTGTTGCCAGCTAATTCCCGCAGCCTGCGTGAGAAGTCCATGGCGGGGGGCGGGTCCAGGGGCATGGGGTTGAGGCGCAGCACCCTGTCGAAGGCACTGGGGTGGTGGGCGGCGGCAAGGGCCAAATCCTCGGCGGTCAGGTGCTCCATGCGCTGGGGGTCCAGGTGGTGGCGCGGCGGCGGGCTGAAGAGGGGCGGAGTCGGCGGGAAGCGGCCCTCGCGCAGGGGCGGGCCTTCGCGCCCCGACACTGAGCCGGGGATGCGCAACAGGTTAAAGGGGCTGCC
Organism: Hippopotamyrus pictus; assembly: GCA_026781145.1. Taxonomy (NCBI): domain Eukaryota; kingdom Metazoa; phylum Chordata; class Actinopteri; order Osteoglossiformes; family Mormyridae; genus Hippopotamyrus; species Hippopotamyrus pictus. The sequence continues at coordinate 89,180 of JAODLC010000104.1, forward strand.
TTCGGGCAGGTGCAGGCCATGCAGCGGCGGCTGCG
>JAODLC010000105.1:7443-18988 GCA_026781145.1 Hippopotamyrus pictus
ACTGCAAGTATCTGCCGGCAAGAACTTGTAAATATTCAGGGCAGCACGGCAAATTGCTAAGGCACGGCGGCTTTTGCTGTCGATGCCGCCGATAAATTCGATCTCTGGGGTTGTAATAACTCTTAACATGGTTTCAATTAAATTACATTGGAGTGATTTGTTTAATAATAATTCCCACATGACATCATATGCACAGTTACCTCAAATTTCTCAGAACTTTACGTTCATATGCATCTTCCTTTCCCAATGGGTCTACAATTGTAATGGTCTTCTTGGACATGCAAACAATCTTTAAAAAGGCAAATAATGTAATGCAGTGACATATTTCAAAAGGACACAAATTACATCCAAAACATAATGTCATTAAAAGTTAACGTAAGCAAACTGGATGAGAAACATTCCAAAGCATTGCTCATAATGATGCTATAAATTGTGATTCCTCAATTTTACAAATATACAAGAACAGAAAACACAAAATCCTTGACACCATCCTTGGTATGTCACCCTTGCAAAAAGAATCCAGTGTGCTCCAAAATTCACAGGACACAGCCAGGTGTCTTATATGGAAAACTTTATCTGTGGGATGAGTTGTGTAGCAAGTTAGTGATAGCTCTTATGCATTTACTTATCCTTTAGATTACTTGAATTCCTTCAAGAGGTATTGGAACTATCCAGAAAATAGTGAAGTTGACACAGCTACATACAGGTGGTATAGTGATTTCTGTTAAAACTTAACACAAAAGTAAGTATGTAAAGAAGCATGCTTGCAATTTGTAGAAGCATTAGTACATCAACAATTATAACTTGCCTGTTGTTTTTTTAATGAGATGGTGGATGAATGCATCAATGACCTATAAATGGAAAATGTTAAACAAGTTTAGTCATTTACAGGGTTCGTAGTTTGTAATGAATGGTATCGCATAACTTTTCCATCACTTCTCAATGACCTTTATTAAAATTTTCCACAATTTCACTTTAAAAAGTTTCATTTTTAAAAAAACTCTAATTTTAATATTATCAAATCATAACTACACGATGCTGTTTCACTGACACTGAAAAATATTTTAAGCAATAATATAGCAAAAATTAAAATTTAGTTAGTTTTTCAAAATGTGCCACTTGCTTTTATATAAACTTTTGTAAAGGTACTCCTTTCATATGTAGAGTGCTAAGTTTCATTAGCCTTAGCTTTCTGGTCTCGACAGACCTTCAATGAGCATTACTATTAGCAATGTCTAGTCAACAATGCAACAACAATCCTCATGCACTTACAGAAGTAACAATTATGGCTAACCAAGATTGATACATTACATCACATACTCGGCTATTGTCAAACAAACATTTGTCCATGTTTGCTTCCTCTTTGACATAAATTTCAGTACTGGAACAAATGCTAGTTTGGAAAACCACATTTGTACTTTTAAAACCTGTACAAAACCTGACTTTAAACAGAACAATGTAAGTAATTTTTTTCTTTATCACTTCATCTGACAGCCACCTCAGTCCCTTGCAGCGTGCGAAAAGAGTGGTCATACAGCTTATAAGGTCCCACAACTGCTTCGACCTGTCCATGGTCTTTTGAAGCCCAGAGCATGATCACTAAATGATTATGGAAAAATCAGTATTTTCTAAACACTGTAACCTAAACCAACTAAAATGGGCCAATGGGCTAAAGTAAGACCAAGCAGGGCCAACGTAAAACCAAGCAAGTTATTTAACGTGTGTGGATGTAGAACTTTAGATGAAGGAATACCATAAGGTAACTCATGTGTGAACCATAGGATGCACATGGTACCATTCAATAAAAATATTAAATATTATCCTACATATAACAAGCACACTGAATATCACAGCTGTCCGTGCATTGTGAGCAAAAGGCATCCTTTTGTTGTGTCCAAGCTTTAGATACTGAAAAACAGGTTGTAATTTATTCTAATTTCTCCAGCCCCTGTTGCTAACTTGTGACCAGTAACAGGTGGGTAACAAACTTGCCAGTCCACCTTTATGTAAAGAACGAACTGGTGGAGTAGGCCATGGTGGTTACAAGTAACCAACAGGTCAGAAGTAGAAATCTGAGTATGCAACCTTGTTCTTCACAGCTTCTCTTTTGACTGGATGGCATTTCCAGTACAGGCTCTACAGCTTCTGTGGCTGTTGTTACCTCTTTTGAGTCTTCTATATGTTCTTCATATTTTGTGGCAAATGCAAAAAAGATGGTCTTCATGGAGATGTACTGTCATGAGGCTGTTGATCATTCTTTTCGGTCAAAGGTTGGTGACTCACCGTGTACTGGTCATGAGGCGTGCTGAAACTTTTATTACTTTCAGCTGGCAGATGTGTTGAACTTTCTGATCTGTCACTGTCCGTGCTTCTTCTGTATGGCTTAAGGTGATTTATGTTGTATTTCGTTTTCAGCGTAGACCCTTCTTGGTTTTTTAATGTAACCAATTTGCCACACACTGTTTCAATTACATATGGACCGGAGAAATCTGGCTCAATTCTCCCTCCTTTTCTTCCACACTTCCTCATATTCAGCAGGAGAACCTCATCACCGACACCATACACGACATGTTGGTACTTCTTCTGAACCCTTTTGGCATATGCTTCTTTCTGTTTATCCTGTGATTTTTTAATATTTTGTTCTGTTGTCTGTTTAAAAGCCTTCATTGTCTTGTCTTTGGCTTGTACAAAGTCTGTATACACAGACTCTCCAGTGGGAATGATAGTGGAAAGTTAGAATTCCAAATAATTAGGAATGGAATGCCGTCAAAATGTACACATTAAGATATTTTTGACATATTTCAGTGAAATGTCAAAGTTAGGATTAAAAATTGTCTTCTAAAATAGCAAGTGATAAAATATGGAAGGACTCACTGGCATGTCAGCAGGAACCTCTGCAGGGAATACCACTTCTCTGCCATACACCCTTAAAAGGTTAGAACCAAATGTGGTTCTTCACAGTGATGCCATAGGGGAACCTTCTTTGGTTGTACAAAGACCCTTTTACCCAGTGGTGCTTTAGAAAACCACTAGAGGTTCTTAGACATTTTCATCGAGGAGCCTTTACTGGATCCATGAGGAACTTTTCATGAAAGGTTCTTTTAATATCTAGAATTGCTTTTAGATAACCAACACTGTATGTATCTGTGTGTATCTGAGACATATTAGCTTATACCCAAATCCAGCTTTTCAGGAAAATTCAGTACCCTTTAACATTACAATCCCCGACCCCTGTCATTTCTGTCAAAGCCGTTTTCATACCTAGACTAAACTTTGTTTCAGAAGTTGAGAAGGGATGTCTTGACATAGTAAACAACTATAGTCTGTCATAGACTGATGCTGCCAGAGGGAAAACGTCACCAGAAATACAGTTACTTGCAGTATGATTAGTATTATTTTCCTTAAACTTGTCTTTAAACTTTTTCTTTAAACTGTCAGACATCTAGTCTAACCATACAACACATGTAAAACTGACAATTTGACCTAGTAGTAAACAAAACTATACAGAAAACTCAAAACAAGCAAGGCTGAGAGTCAGGTCTGCTATTTTTCAGTGAATTATAAAACCTCTGAACCGCAACAGGAGCATAGTCCTTTGTTTTGAAAACAAAGGCTTCCAGAAAGGAAACAGTCTTTCTCAATTTTTTGGGATACTCAACTAAGAAGATATGATAAAGAAAAAAGGCAACAGCCTGGGCAAGGGAGATGTCCAAACTGCCATCATCACGGAGCATGTCGGTGTCATCCATCTTCACAATGATGGCACTGCTCTGTAGTGGGCATTCATTGTTGCAGTCACTCAGGACAATTGTTGGTGTTGGATACACTGGATCCTGTAAAATGCAATTTAAAGAGCGATGTTGCTCTGCATTGTCATTTAATGAGGCAGACTTAAAAACAGTTGAACATTTTTCTCATTTACAGACATTTAATATGAAATGCTATACAGTAAAACCGTGGATTGCGAGTAAATTGGTTTGTGAGTGTTTTGCAAGACAAGCAAAAATTTTTAATAAATTTTTACTTGATAAACAACCAAGGTCTTGCAATACAAGCATGATGTATACGCTTTGTCTGCCGAGCATCGCGTGATCACAACTGAATGGTTCTTTTCTCTCTCATTGCGGGATTGTGGGTAATCGTCTCCCATGCTCGGTCTTAGTCAGCGTCTCTCATGCTCGGTCTCAGTTGGCGTGCCTCACTCATATAGTCAAAATTTAGTAGAAAAGCAATACCCGAATAAGGACATAGCAGTGCGAGCGATGAATCTGTTTAACGACAATGCAATGTCCACATTTTCACAAAATCGAAAAGGAGGCAAAAGCGGCTGCCATTGGATAGGTTTCTTGTTAAACTCGCACAAAAAGAAAAAGATTCCAGTGAGCCAACAGACAGCAGTGATTCCGTTATTTATAGTGAAAGTCGTCCTACAAAATAACCCTCCTCTTCTCCTCTCTCATCTCCCTCTCATCATCCACGATTCTTAAAGTGCAGGTTAATTTGTTTTATGTATTTTTACTTCATTTTTCTATTAATATTTTTGGGTTGTGGAACAAATCATCTGAGTTTCCATTATTTCTAATGGGAAAATTTGCTTTGATATACGAGTGCTTTGGATTGTGAGCACATTTCCGGAATGGATTATGTTTGCAATCCGAGGTTTTACTATACTTGTATATACTGTAAGTACAAAATTGCTTTGACTTTATGGGTCCTAGGCTATTTTTTGTGATTTCACTAACTGGACTTATTGAATTGATACAGGTACTATACTACCAAAGGTTTTTTGATCAGCAGACTTGAGGATACATATCTGATCACTTGACAGGTGTAAATTCCTTACATGAGTCAACTAAGTTGCACAGGAGACACCAAAAGACAGTAATTAATAAGTAGATATGAATTTAATTAAATCAGGGTGAGCTCCATATTCTGGGTGCACATTGATTCTATACAGTCACACCAATGGTCCGCCTACTTTACCATGGTTACAACCATTTCATTGGTTCTTACTATTGGTACAGTCTTAAACAATAGAAAAACACTACATTTATCTTGGGGTGAGATAAGGGTTCGTCTCAATACACAGAATATTATAGGAACTGAAACTAGAGCAACCTTAAGTTTCCTGTTCACTCAGCTGGGGCCAGATAAGTCTGAACCAATCACCACAGCCTATTCTATCCACTGAGCTCTTTTCTGGCCCACTGACCATTTTTCTAGTTTAACCACTGGATTGCTTGCTTGTTTTGGGTTTGGGGAAAGTGATTGCAGTGCTGTTTTAACTGGATCACTTTGTATGTTCTACTTGAATGTTGGATCTAAAATTCATATGTGTATCTACAGAATGTGCAGTTTAAGATCAACTTTGATGTTGGTACCTACAGGCAATCTCGAGAGACTATTCAGTTCCCAAACAGGAACTGGTGCTCATAAAAACAGAATGTGGGACAGAATACTTTACCTTGTTGATGACAAACAGGTGCTGTGGATCTTCTTTGAAGACTGAAGGCAGGATGAATATTGCAGCATTGACAATCTAGCCTAAAAATGCATAATCAATGTAAAGAAAGAGATGAGGGACACAATCAAAACATGCAATTGAAGCATGGTAAACTAAAATCAGTGTTTCCCATACATTCACTTATTTGTGTTGGCCTGCTACAAATTCAACACTGGCTACTACAAACTGATTTTCTATTTAGGCTATTAAGTAACTTATTCATTCAGGGTGAACAAAGTTATAGCGTACTCCCCCACTTTTTGTCCTTTTCAAATTAACCTCAAGCAGTCCCTGGAATCAGGTTGTTATATTTAAGCGGCCCGTATCAATGATCATTTTCAACAACTGACAATAAAGAGCTTAATAATATAAAAAAAATACATTTTTGGACCCCCTCTGCGTTGGTTCAATCCAATCCATTGACTTATCCATCAGAGCAGAATGACAGCTCAGTGACAGCTGAGTTTTTCCACAGAGCAAGAAAGTATCTGAAACAAAGTCAAATTTCAGCAATGGAAAGACTTGTTTGAGTTTCAGTTGTTTAAATATGAGAATGAATCATTCCATGTAATGACTTTTCCTTTCCACTCTGTGCGGTGCTTTCATTGTAATGATTAGTCTTTCATTTTCTCAAAAAAGGATGAGACAGAAGTTTACTCTGGTTTCACTGTAAATTCTCCAGATTTTAAAATGAGAATTTGTTAACAATCCCTTTACGAAGCTGGGGGCACTCCAAGAATGGAAAAAATGTTTGGTCTTTCTCTGCATGGAAATGACTTATCAGTTGACTTCTGAGTCAAAAGAACAATTTTGCACGGGATTCAATGTTAAAAACTTTGGTGCTGCTTGGTGGTAGCTGTAGTGTCCTGGATGGTAGTAGGGTGCTGCTACTTTGAAACACCCCAGCAACATTTCAGAACACCACAGCAACTGCCTAACAACCATGCAGAACACAATCACTTCGCAACACCCTAGCAACCATCTAATTTGGTGATTTTGGTGAGGAGCAAGAGCATACATACCTCTTCTATCCTCCTCTGTCTTGCAGACAGTCGAGTACAGCCAAACATTTGTCCTTCAGGGCACTTTTAGGAGCCTTGTCAACAATGCTTTTTACAATGTTTGAGAGGTTGACCACCATTTGTCTGTCTGCATCAACTGTGGTTACAAGCTTCATTTCTTCTAGAAGGTATGACACAAAAAGTATGATTTTTTTTTTTTTTAAAAAGCATTTAAAAACATTTGGAACATTTGTCTGATTAATGCTATTTTGAAGCCACATAAAAATGCATTCTGCACAGTTTACCCAAATGCCTCATGGGCCTTGCTTGCAATCGTTCAAATAGCTTCAAAGGCTTTAAAAATGCATGTTCCTTGAGGATGGGAATGGCCCAAAATTTAGCTTGGAATTCAAGGTAAGAGCTTTGACCTCACCAACAATGGATGGCACAGGCATGGAAACTCATGAAGGACTGCAGCTGTTGGAAGTTCCTTGTTAAAATGAGCCCTGTATTTTCATGTTTTAACCATTCCATTTTTTATCAGTTCATAGTTTGGCCTTTGTTTTAGAGCTTCAGTTTTGATTGCTTCTTCATGGTGTTGAATGCTGTGTTTGTCCTCTCCATCAGGGATCTCCAAAGTCTAAATCATAGGTAAGAAAAACAATTTTAAAATGTACATTTGCACTGAACTTATTGGAATATGCACTAATTCTGTTGAATCAGCATTAGGGCTCTTTCAAACAGGATATTATCAAAAACTTTTGGCTAATGACCCAAGACCCTGCGCTAGTTATTCCAAAAATCTACTTAGTCTTGTGGTTGGAATGATAGTCCTGACTATGTCTATATGGGGACATTCTGAGCCTAGCTCATTTCCTGGCAGAGCTCAATGAATCCTGAACCACTGTTGCCAGCTGTACTCAAGAATAGGCTACGTCCATACTCATAGAATTTGATTGATTAACCATCCATCCATCCATCCATCCATCCATCCATCCATTAACTTCCACTTATCCGAAGTTGGGTCGCAAAGGCAGCAGTCTCAGCAGGGAAATCCAGACTTCCCTCTCCCTGGCCACTTCCTCCATGACACTAGAATTTTTGCAATCTCACAATGAAAATGAATAGGTAGTATGTAAAATGCATCCAGGTTAGCAACCCTGAAAAGCTTAAAAATTGGCCCAAAATACATTACCTGTGGCCTGTACTACGAAGCAGAGTTACTGCCTTATCGGGGTAACTTGTCGGATTAAAGGTACCAGAGTTTAAATGGACTTCATATTCGTTCACTTACATTTTGCTCAGACTACCTTAAATCCGACAAGTTACCCCGATAAGCCAGTAACCCCACTTCGTAGTACAGGCCACTGGGCCCAAAGTAATGCTTATAGCGAAATAGGTTGTAAAAACAACCTATTTATATTTCTGCAAAAACAATGAGTTAAGCTTTCATTTGGAAGCAAAACTGGGCTGGTTCCAAAAATTTTGAGAAATTTTTCTTTTTTCAGCCAAATGGCTTACAACGTGACCCATTAGGGCATCTATAGACGCATCCAAATGGCTACTTTTAATCGAGTAGCTGTGTTACATTAGCTAACACAGCTAACTCTAAGTAGCTACGGTGGCTAATTAGCTAACCAGCTTAGTGTTTGCCAGCTAACAATGTTATAATAACACATAAAATACAAGTATAATTCAGAGCATTTCTTCATATAAGTTAATAATGGTTAACTTAGCAAACAACTGACAACAAACTAACTTAAAATAGAGCTGGACTGTCATGACCTGCTCGTCCGATCTTCCGGTGTGCCACGCCTCCCTCGTTACCTCATGTGAATTCCTGATTGTTCTCAGCTATTCTGCATTTCCATCCCATAGTCATGTGTATTTAGTCTGCATTCAAGTCAGTTTACCCAAGTCTGGTCAGTGAAGTGTTGTGAAGTGTTCTTCATGTAAATGTGCTTTGCCCGCATTAAACCGTTTTTTTGGGATTTCTGTCTGCCTGACTCTGATTCCCCGCTCCCGGGTCGCTTGCCCTGCGCATGGACGTCACAGAATGACCGAACTTCCGAAGAAGACGCCTCAGCTGACAAACTAAATATGGTGATCTGGTCAGTGAAGCACTGTATTGGTTGCAACAACCAGAGGTCCAAGAGGACCCCGCAGCATGCCTGAGATACCTGTTCCGTCCATAGAGGCTCCCGCTCCACCTGTTCTGTTTGTCCCTACTCCACCCACGGAGGCTCTTGCTCCGCCCATGCCGGCTTCGCCCCCACCTGTTCTTCCTGACCCACCTGTTGTTATTCCTGTGTTGCCTGACCTGCCTGTTCGACCCATGCCTGATCTGCTGGACCTGGCGTACCAGCCCCAGTGGTGTCAGTCCCGGAGGCGGAAGCCCCGCCCAGCGAGGCTACGGTCCCGGTGGATGTGGCTCCATTTGAGGCCCCGGCTGCACCTCCTACTCTGCCCATGCCTGCTGCTCCACCCGAGGTCCCACCTCCGCTCACCCCTGATGCTCCGGCCCTAGCTTCACCTCCTGCTCAGCTCGAGGTTCTGACTCCACCCCCACCTAAGGTCCCAATTCCCACTCCACCTGATCCCAGGATCCTAGTCCTTGTCCCCAAGGAGGTCCCAGACTGCTTGATCATCGCTCCTCCTCCCTTGATGGAGGGAGAGGAGGAGCTTGAATGGGACCCCTCAGGGATCTCCCTGATGACCCCAAGGGGCCCCTCCAGTGAACTGACCCCTCCACCATTTGCCCAGTGTGGTGGATCCTGGCCAGGATTATTAAACCCCGTTTTTGGATTTCTGTCTGCCTGACTCTGATTCCCTGCTCCTGGCTCGCTCGCCCTGTGCACGGACGTCACATGGATGGTGTGTGATATTAATACCAACATTGCATCTTATGTATATGCAATTCTTACATCGTCAGTCAACTAGATTAAGATCTGGCTTTTTCCTTATTTCTTACTTTCTATTCTGCACGGACATTATAGCGCAGGGATTTCAGGATTCACTAAAACATTTTACTCAGTCATAGAAAAAAAAATCTTAGAGATTAATATATTGTTGTGAGGACAAGAAGATAAACAGTGACGCGGATCTGCTTCAGGTATTTCAGTTTATTTAAGGCAGGGGTCGGGCGATTGGCATTGGTACAGAAGAGGGCAAAGGCGTAGAGCAAGGTTGGGTCTCCAAGCAGGGGTCGGGCGATTGGCGTTGGTACAGAAGGGGGCAGGCAAGAACTTGGAGTCTAGGAATCGTAGCAGATTCCAATAATCAGACACAGGAGAAAATGCTCGAACTCTGGGCACACCATGAAGATCTCACACTGATCGATAAATCGAGCTGCTAGATATAGAGTACCAAAACTGGGAAAAACTAGTGGGAGAGGAGTGTCTGAGACGGGAGCAACCAGTAAAACAAGAAAAACTGGACGTCAGGGTGCGAAAACCTCGGGGAAACCCTATCGACCGGGATCCCCAGGGGGGTGTGGCTGATATTCCGATGGGGATTCTCCAGTGCCATCCATGACAGTACCCCTCCTCCGACAACTGCCCCCAGGCGGACGAGACGGGAGGTCCTGATGATGACGATGAAGGTCTGAAATCAACGACGGATCAAGAATAAAATGGGCTGGCACCCAGGAACGTTCCTCAGGACCATAACCCTCCCAGTCCACCATGGAACTGGAGGCCCCTTCCCCCGCGATGGGTATCCAACAACCAGTGGACAGTGCACACCGTGCCCCCATCCACCAACCATGGCAGGGGCGGAGGTAGGACAGGGGAAGGCAGAGGGCTGGTCCCATGGGGTCGAAGCAGGGACACATGGATGGATGCGCTGCATGGAACTCGGAAGCTGGAGGTGCACCACAGAGGGACTGACAATCTTAGAGACCAGAAACGGCCCAACAAAACGAGGGGCCAACTTGCAGGACTGGATGTGCAGCGGCAAGTAATGGGTGCTCAGCCAAACTCTCTGTCCCACCCAGTAGACAGGTGCGCGCGAGCGATGTCTATTAGCGTAACGTTCCATCCGGACTCTGGAACGTAGCAACGACAAGCAGGCTAGATGCTAAGTGTGATGACACTGTTGCAGGAAATGATGCACCGCAGGCACCGTGACCTCCTCTTCTAGGGCTGGAAACAGGGGGGGCTAGTATCCCAAGCAGCACTGAAAGGGAGACAGACCTGTAGCAGACACGGGTAGGGAATTGAGCATATTCAATCCATGACAGAAATCTATTCCATGAACTGGGGGAATGGGAGACCAGATAGCGTAACATACACTCCAAATCTTGGTTAGCACGCTCTGTCTGACTGTTGGTCTGGGGATGAAATCCCAAAGACAGACTCGCTGCGGTGCCGAGTAACCTGCAGAACTCCTGCCAAAAACGGGAAACGAACTGGGGACCCCTGTCAGAGACAATGTAAGTCGGCAATCCATGGAGCTTGAACACATGATCTATCAATAACTGAGCAGTCTCTTTTGCAGAGGGGAGCTTAGGAATAGGAATTAAGTGGACCGCCTTAGAGAATCAGTCGACCACAGTAAGTGCCCCTGTGTGCCCTTCAGACAGTGGAAGGCCAGTCACAAACTCCAAGGCAACATGTGACCAGGGCCAGCCAGGTACAGGTAGGGGTTGCAATAGTCCAGCCAGAGGTCAAGACGGAGTCTTGTTTCGCGCACAGACGGGGCAAGCAGAAATATAGCTTTGGACATCCCGAAGTATCGTTGGCTACCAAAATACGCTGCTTCAGGAGGACGACAGGCATGCTACGAGGTAAGAACATCCCCACTGGAGTGTTTGAGGACGTAGCTACCTTGGAACATAGAGCCTATTTGGAGGCCCCCTTGCAGGAGGACGGAAAAAACGCTGGACCGCCTGGATAGCCTCTTGAATACCCCAGGATATGGCTCCAACAAAGTGGCTGGGTGGCAAAATGGGACTAGGGTCATCCTTAACTCTTGGGGGTCGAGTGCATCGTCGGCGATGCAGCGCACTTTTCGCGTCTATTTCAGTTTATATCTCGCTGCA
>JAODLC010000105.1:28830-39320 GCA_026781145.1 Hippopotamyrus pictus
AGACCATCACTGACCCACCACCAAACCGGTCATGCTGAACAATGTGACAGGCAGCATAACGTTCTCCATGGCTTCTCTAGACCCTTTCACGTCTGTCACATGTGCTCAGGGTGAACCTGCTCTCATCTGTGAAAAGCACAGGGCGCCAATGGCAGACCTGCCAATTCTGATATTCTATGGCAAATGCCAGTCGAGGTCCACGGTGCCGGGCAGTGAGCACAGGGCCCACTAGAGGGCGTCGGGCCCTCAAGCCACCCTCATGAAGTCTGTTTCTGATTGTTTGGTCAGAGACTTTCACACCAGTGGCCTGCTGGAGGTCATTCTGTAGGGCTCTGGTAGTGTTCATCCTGTTCCTCCTTGCACAAAGGAGTGGATACCGGTCCTGCTGATGGGTTAAGGACCTTCTACGGCCCTGTCCAGCTCTCCTACAGTAACTGCCTGTCTCCCGGAATCTCCTCCATGCCCTTGAGACTGTGCTGGGAGACCTTCTGGCAATGACACATATTGATGCACCATCCAGGAGGAGGTGGACTACCTATGCAACGTCTGTAAGGTCCAGGTATCCCCTTATGCTACCAGTAGTGATAGCCAAATGCAAAACTAGTGAAGAAACTGTCATAAAAGTTGAGGAGGGAAAATGTCATTGGCCCCCACCTGTTAAACCATTCCTGTTTGGGGGTCGTCTCATTGTTGCCCCTCTAGTGCACCTGTTAATTTCATTAACACCAAAGCAGCTGAAACTGATTAACAACCCCCTCTGCTACTTAACTGACCAGATCAAAATCTCAGAAGTTTAATTTTCTTTAAGCTATACTCTGATTAAAAAGTGTTCCTTTAATTTTTTGAGCAGTAAATTATAACATTATGTCACTGGAATTTGTCAGATACATCAACACTGTCTCTCACGCCCTCTAGTGGTTAAATGCAGTCACAGCCCCTATGAGAATTTGGCTTTTCAGCGGCTGAGAAACTTATGTAAGTGTTAAACACTGGGAGTGGAATAAGAAGAATATCTGGTAGCTTGAACTTCATTTTGTTGTTTAATCATAATAGTTTTGTTTCTACTTTTACTTCGTCCACAGAGTATCAATGAAGCGTCAACAGAGTATTGGCAACTGTTACACACAATGTGCCTCAGCACTGTGACCCCGTTCTGCTCTGTCACTTCATGGCTGAGTTTCCTTTGTTCTTAAATGCTTCCACTTTGCATTAATACTACTTACAGTTGACCATGGAATATCTAGCAGGGAAGAAATTTCGCAATTTGACTTATTGCAAAGGTGGCATCATATGACAGTACCACGCTTGAATTCACTGAGCTCTTCAGAATGACCCATTCTTTCATAAATGTTTGTAAACCGGACTACATGTCTAGGTGCTTGATTTTATTCACCTATGGCAATAGGCCTGAATGAAACACTTGAATTCATTAAGAGGCGTATTCCAATACTTCTGTTAATATAGTGTAACTAAAGTTACATTGCACCACATATAGGCTATTGTCTGTGATGCATTTGGCCAGAATGTGTGATTTTCACTGCTTATATTGAAAAATTTAGTTTAAAATATAAACCAAGGCAGTGAATTGCCTTCATAGAAGCATGAACAACTGAGAAACTAAGCCACTTTAAATCCATTCAGCTAAAATTTTTATTTCCTAAAACATATTTAAAATAAAACATTAGCAAATATAGATAATGTATTTTTATTCTTTTAAAGACGACTGAATCCGTTTTGCTATAAAGTTGACCTCTGTGTGAACAGCATTGAAACGCCACGTGTTTTTTTCACACTAAGGAGGCTACGTGGCAAACTTAACATAAACAAGGAGTAACTGGGGGGTCTTGGTTTGCGACATGATGTGTGATGTTTGTTTTTGTGGTGTTTTTTAAATGGTTTGTTTTGATGACTTTTTTGGGGGGATCATTGCATCCGCTGGGTGGTCGCAGGAAGCTGTCAATCAAACACCCCTGACTGTGACATCATCAGAGCCACCACTAAGCTCCGCCCTAAGTGCCTAGTATTCTCCCTCAGATACACTGGAATGCTTCTTTTCACATCTCATCCTGCTCTCCTCTGAGACATGGATACACGCACATACAGGTGAGAGTGAAGCTCGGGCTCCGAGCTCAGAGTCAGGCCGGTTACCCAGTGTCCTTCAGGCAGTTATGTTCTTAACTCTAGTATTTTATATGTTTCACACAAAACTGAAATATTTATTTTTAAGCAACATATAGGCCTATGCAACAACGAACAGGTTTGGCAATGGAATTCCACACAAAAATAGGCTTAAACATAAAGGAATCAGTGGGTTTAATAGCCTAAAGAATATACAGGCACGTTTTAAATTCCTCAGTTTTTTTCTGTTGATTCTGCTGCTGCGTCTCTCTATAAAATTAAATTTCACTGACAGCGTTACATGAAATTAAAAAAAAAATCCTATTAGACCTACATTGAATGACAAAATGAATTTGATTACCAATATTTATTTTATAGGCTTCTATACTTTTTAGACTTCATATGCTACAACCATATAAAACTTGCTCATATTTTGCTCTGGCTTCCGCCTGTTCGCGTAGCACACTCTCATGTTCCTGAGAAAAGTGATTCCAAAGTGAATCTTTACTCACTGAAACAGTTTCTCCACATTGTTGTTCTTGTTCTACATTATTGTCATCTATATGTTTGATAAGAACAATACACTTGCATGATTTATCAGTTTCCTTTGTGAAATACTTTGCGAATTCCATCTTGGCCAATTTGTGTAACAGTCTTGATAATTGTACAGATGAATTCTGGGTAGATTTGGGCACGCCTCAGAATCGTAGTGTGAGCGGTATCGGAGAGAAACTGGAGCGAGACAGAGCGACCGCTCCAGCCTTAATTTAAAAAACCGCTCCGCGCTCTGACCAAATTCTGCCCGCTCCCCTCCTCGCTCAAGCTCCGCTCCACTCCGCTCACATGCTCTGGTATGAACACAAAGTTTCATACACAGATTTGGTCAGAGTGCAGATTCCTCACAACATAGCTCACTAAGTTTAATTAGCTATTTTAACTAACGGAAGAAATATTCTCCACAAAGTCTTTATATCTCTCTGGAGGTCTGACAACAGCGTATTTTTGCCGGGGTTGACAAAACCTCTGCTGCAGGTGACCGTTCTGTGAAGTCCTGTTCTGGTGGAACGTCTATGACTGGCTGTGCAGCTGGCTGAGGCGTCTGTTGTTCCAGCTTCGGTGTTTCTACTGCCGTATCCGTTATATGCCTTAGATGACGTCGATTGAGACGGAGCACCCCCTTTTAGGTGTGTCACACATCCTGAGGACTCGACCAGACTTCTTCCATCCTTGTTCACCATCAAGCTTTATCTCAACTGTTGTTCCAGGACTAAGCTCAGGTAAATTTGACGCTGAATCTCTTATTGTAACTGTACCTGTAACCATGTTTAGCTTTATCATCAGCTCTTCTCACCTGCTGGAAGTCAGACCACGATGGCTGCAGGGCTGCTGTTCTTATCTGTCTGCCGAGCATCAGCTGGGCTGGACTAGCACCTGTGGCTTGGTAACGCAACAGGGCAAATGGGTCTGACTGTCTCAAGATTTTCTTTACAGTCTATACAGCCCTCTCTGCTTCCCCATTAGATTGAGGATGGTGGGACTGGTCGTGACATTTTTAAAGTCATAGTATTTTGCAAAATCTTGGAAGGCTTTTTCCAAGATTTGTGACCCATTATCTGTGACGAGAACATTTGGACAGCCCCACCTCTCAAACATATTCTTTAGTTTTAAGCGTGTTGTCTCTCCGGACAGGTCTGGAAGATGAGCTATTTCTATATATCTTATAAAATAGTTTACAGCAGATAGTGCTGTTTGTTGAATTCACAAATGTCGCCTCCTACTCTCTCCCATGGGTGGGTAGGTAATGGAGTAGTAATCAAAGGTTCTCTCCTTTGTGTTGCCCTTGATTTCTGACAGTCTTTGCATCCATTGACTAACTGCTGAATTTCTCTCCCTAATCCTGGCCACCAGACGCTCATTTGGGCCCTGGCTCAGCATTTCCCAATGCCCTGGTGGCCGCCATGAATCCTCTGAAGTACGTCAGTACGCATGTTGTGTGGAATTACAATCCTATCGCCACACAAAACTAACCCTTGGGAATGAGACAAGTGCTGTCTTTGCTTGTAGTATGGTGTCACTGCATGAGGAATGGTGGAGGCATACTTAGGCCAGCCATCACTCACACGGCGTATCACCTTCTCCAGAACTTTGTCATTTCCTGACTCAGCTTTTGCCACGTCCAGTTTTGTGGATGAAATAGGCCACGCACTGCATGCAGCTTCTTCATGGGCCTCTACCTCTCTTATCAGCTCACAGACGTCTGCAGTGACCACCGCTTGAGGACGTCTTGAGAGCGCGTTGGCCACCACCAGCTGCTTACCTGGCACATATACCGCTACAGGGTTGTAGTGCAGCATTCACAGGAGCAGTCTTTGTCACCTCAGTGGAACTGAATCAAGATCTTTGGTATTAATTAGTGGAACCAAAGGTTAGTGGTCAGTTTGGAGGGTAAAGCGCTCTAGACCAGGGGTGCCCAACTCCAGTCCTGGGGGGCCGGAGCCCTGTGTAGCTTAGTTCTTTCCTGTAAATGATTCAGCTCAAGAGCTGAGTGGTAATTAGCACAAGGAGTTGAATCAGTTGTGTTAAATGATGAGAAACCTAAAAATGTGCAGGGCTCCGGCCCCCCAGGACTGGAGTGTGACACCCCCGCTCTCGACCATAAAGGAATCTTGAGAATTTCTCACAGGCCCACACAGCAGCGAGATCCTCTTTTTCAATTTGGGCATAACGTTTTTCAACATCAGTTAGGACTCTTGACCAGTAAGTGACTGGCTTTAGCACTCCGTCGTGGTCCTGTAGGAGGACTCCACCTAAGCCAGAGCTGCTAGCGTGCGCACTCACTATAGTGGGTCTAGTAACATCACAGAATACAAGCACAGGTGCCTCTGTGAGTAAACACTTTATTGAGTTGATGGCTTTAAACTGTGCAGGACCCCAGGTCCATGCTGTCTTTCTTCAACAGCTCACTGAGTGGCTGCGTGACAAGTGTGGAACATACCTGCTGAGATATTGGACCATGCCCAGCATCCTTCTCAGGTCAGAGATGTTTTTAGGTGGCTCTAGAAGCTATATGGCCTCAATCTTGGCCTTATCTGGACATATGCCCTCCTTATCAATAAAGTGGCCTAGGTAGCGGAGTTGGTTCTGTCTCAGTAGACATTTCTCTGTATTCAACACCAAGCCTGCTTCATGAATTGTCCTCAATGTGCTTTGAAGTCTTTTCTCATATTCTTCAGCAGAGTTTCCATAGACAAGGATATCATCCATGAAAACGGCTACTCCTTCTTGATGCATCAACAGCTCAGAAATTTCCCACTGAAATATTTCTGGGGCATTAGTGATGCCAACCAAAAGTCTGCAGAAAAAATACCTCCCAAATGGATTTATGAAGGTTGTCAGTTTAGCACTGTCTTCATCTAATGGCAACTGCCAAAACCCACTGGCTGCATCTAGAAGTGAAAAAACTTTGGCATGTGCTAATCTGGGAAGGATGTCATCAACTGAGGGAAGCATGTATCTCTCCCTCTTAACGGCCTTGTTAAGCTGCTTGAGATCTACACAGATGTATCTGTCCATTCTTCGTGGGCACAGTGACCATAGGAGTGCAACACTCCATAGGCTCTTTCATTTCTTCAATGATTCCACACCTAGCTGTTCTCTCCAGCTCCCTTTTGACTCTCTCATGGGCACAGACACACGTCTGGCTGTGGCTACACTGTACAGGATAGCGTTGCCCTTTAAGTGGATCTTTATCGGTTTTATCTTGAACAGCCCGACCTCTCCGGGAGCAGCTGACTTCAGGTCAAACCCATTGCAACTGATGCCTCGCGACCAAGAAGGTTGTTCACAGTAGGTCTGGTAACTACAAACACTTTGAACTTGAACTGTCTATTCTTTATGGCAGCTGTGGCTGTGAACTGTCCATTACAATGTAGTTTTCCACCAGGACTTTCCAGGTTTACCTTGGCAAATTTTAACTGAGGCTGGTGCTTTAGGCTTGAAAGGGTCTTTTCTGATATTACACTGATGTCTGCACTGGTATCAATCTTAAACTCCACCTCTGTTCCATGTATAGGGAGTAAAACTGTCCATTCCTTGTTACGTTCAACCATTTCCCTGTTCTCCTAAGAAATTTGTTGCAACGGCGCCATCTAGTGACGTGAATACGTCATTAACTTCACGCGTGCAACAGTCTACTGCGAAGTGGCCCCTATTTTTACATTGTCGGCATTCTGCATTCTTCTCAGGACAAACCTCTTTTCCGTGGCTTCTTCCGCATCTCTTACATCGGTACCTACTATAATTTCCATTCTGTTTAGAACTTGAGTTTCTAAAAGTTTAACAATATGTTCATGGTTTGTTAAACCAACTGAATGTCAAATATGTAATAAACACATTGACAAAAAATGTGAATTTGAACTGTATGGTTCAATTTATTCTTTTGCCGTGTTTGAATAAGGTTGTTTAAACATGTTATAATGTTATAATTTTGCTCTTTGATATGTAATACTTCATTGCCTTGAGGCCTTTTGCTATAAGGTAAAATAACACAACTAAAATAGAGACACATACATTGAAATTCGGTATGTCCATACTCCATGACTGGTACTGTATATTGAACATCTTACTATGGAAATACATATTAAAGACTGCATTCCTTACACTTTAAAAATTCTGTGGAAGGTTAGATGTTTTATTTGCATTTAAGGATTACACCGAATATAATGTTACTATTTACAACAATGGATTACAAGGCAATTGATTCATTGTTTCACTACATGCAAACTTATTTTCCCTCTTTGTTGAAAAGTGTTCTTTGTAATAGAGTACAATTTATAAAGTAGAAGGACTTATTGCATATACATTATTAGGACATTATTATAACTGATAGTGAATGTGCATGTTTATGAGAGTAGGTAACGGTCAAGTCCATCAATCCATCCATCCATCCATTTACTTCCGCTTATCCGAGGTCAGGTCACAGGGGCAGCAGTCTCAGCAGGGAAACCCAGACAGCCGAGAGACATAGTCCCTCCAGCGTGTCCTGGGTCTTCCCCAGGGCCTCCTCCCAGTGGGACATGCCCGGAACACCTCACCAGGGAGGCGTCCAGGAGGCATCCTAAGCAGATGCCCGAGCCACCTCATCTAGCTCCTCTCAATGCAGAGGAGCAGCGACTCTACTCTGAGTCCCTCCCGAATGACCAAGCTCAACACCCTATCTCTAAGGGAGAGCCCAGCCACTCTGCGGAGAAAACTCATTTGGGCTGCTTGCACTCGCAATCTCATTCTTTCGGTCACTACCCAAAACCACACACATTCTCCATGGCCTCTTCAAACTCCTCCCATACCCAAGTTTTTGTCTCAGTGACCGCCGAAGCCGCGTTCCGCTTGGCCTGCCGGTACTCATCAGCTGCTTCCGGAGTCCCACAGGCCTGGCTCCAGGGGGGGCCCCGGTGACCCGCGTCCGGGCAAGGGAAATCGTGGATCAATGTTTATACTCATCATTAGGGGTCTTGTGAGCCGCACTTCGTCTGGTTCCTCACCCAGGACCTGTTTGCCTTGGGTGACCCTACCAGGGGCTTAAAGCCCCGGGCAACTAAGCTCCTGGGATCATTGTAACGGTCAAGTAAAGTTGTGTTTTAGAATGCCTTGTGCTTTCACTTTTAAAGCGGCTCACTGAGTACAACAAAATGAATTATTCTGATGAAATCAGAAAAAATGAAAAACAGAATCCAAGGAGGGAGGATATACCCTGATTTACTGAGTGTGAAAACAGAAGCAACAGATCTACATTTATATCATTTGGAGTGATGGTATTACAAAACACATGCACAGATACAGTAAACTCCTAGATTTTGTGCAATTACATTGGAATTACAAACTATGCTCTGTGTGCTGAAAACGAATGGGTGAATCATACGTACATCAACATTAGAATCAGTGCTTCAGAAATATTTCCTGTGGTGTTTGCTGTTATTAGAAGTGCTTCCCTTGTTTCTGTTGTTTTGATTAGGTGCAGTAGCCAGTGTTAGTTATACTAAACATGAAAAAAAGAACTAGGAGCTCATGGGAAGGAAAGAGGCTAAGAAGTCAGTATTAATGTGTATTTATCACATTTTTATCACAATATGCATGTGTGTTTATTTAGAAGTACTTAAACATGAGTCAACACAATATAAGATAGATTACATTTACATTAATTTCATTTAGCTGACTCTTTTGTCCAAAGCGATGTAAAAATGAGGAAAATAGAATTACAAACATAGTTGCTGTCAAGGAGTCAACTACAGGCATAAGTGTGACTAGGCTGAGCTTCCAATGAATGCCTGGTAACAAGTGTAAGCAGGATTGGGGCAGGAGCTACACAACATTTTCCAAGCAAAGCAAGGGTCCAATAAAACTACTATTCAGTTATTCATTCACATATTAGGAGCATTCAGGGAACATGGAGTGGTATTAAGCTAGCAGAGGTAATCCTAGGACAGATGAGTCTTGAGATGTTTCTTGAAGGTGGAGAGGGAGTCTGATGACCAGATGTGGTTCAGCAGCTCATTCCACCATTAGGGGACGATGACATAGATGATAATACAACTGGGCAGCACTCAGTGACGTCACTCAGATGGAGACTGAATCCACTGGACCTTCTTGTCTCCATTTGTCCGCAGCCAATCATTGGTAATGGATAAATTGTGTTTTTTAGTTAATCCACATCTCACTGCCCCCACACAACACATCACTCCGGAAAAGGAGTGACCCTGATTTTCTAGACTTTGGTACATTTTCACACAGAATTAGACCAGTAATAGGTTGGAGTTGCAATATCAACGAAGAAAACCCCCTTAGTGATCTTCTGTAGATCTCCTTCAACTGCTGGATAATCCTGATTCACTCTATTTACTGTGTATGGTTGGACATCAAAGCACAAAAAATAATACACCAATGAGTTGAAATAATAGATATAGTTAATATTATTTATAACGTATTTGTCATGTAGCGTGAGCGACGAGCAGGAAGGGAGGCGAAAGCAATCAGGTTGAAAGGGAAACAGGGTTTAATTAGGTTCGGGACAAAAAAGGGACGGGAACTCACACCAGGGTAAGACAACATCAATGACGGATCTGGGGTAACGTACTCAGACGCGGACTAAATACAGAAGACAAGCCAAAATAACAAGGAACAGCTGGGCACGATCGGGGAAGCACACGTGGATAATGAGGGGGCGTGGCACACAAGGGGATCGAACAGAGCCGGGCGTGACAGTATTTATATACTGCTTCTGCAGCTTGAGCATTTTTTTACTGCAAATGAATGTAAATATTGGGTTTTATGATTTTTACTAAAGTTTTGGAGAAGATTATGCACCATCTTGTGGCAACACGTAGCTACGGCCAAATTAACACTTGGTCTCTCCCTGCTGGTCACAACCACACACAAGCGTATATCGCATAAATGTAACGGAATACACTTTTTGGCAGGAACAAGGGATATTGCTGCTTTCAATTACTACTCACTGACAATAAGAATCTTCATTTTTATTCTTCATTTTATATACACACGCTGTTAAAAGACCTTAACACGATTACTTGTGAAAGGAAGCGATTTTTCATGCCATGATCCGTGTGGTTACTTTTTGTCGGTCTCCACATTAATGCTGTTCAGAGGTGATTTAGGAGCAGCGCTCTAGTCTCACAGATCCATCCAGCCTCTGTGTCGCAGTTCCAAGCCTCCCATGAAGTTTGCCAGCTTCCAGCACAATGTCCATTCTGGTAATATGAACTCGGCTTTCGGAAACTAGAACAGAAAGAAAGAGACAGAGTGAAATAACAGTGTTTTTAAAAGGTTAATATTGCTAACAAGGCAGCAGCCACTCACCTATTAGATCTTTTTCTTAATCCAGAAAGAATTTAATGACAGGGGAATTAGGTATTATCAGTTCTTGTTATTTATTTATTTTTTATTCCCTCCACCACCCCCCCTCTGCGGAGGACTACTTTATTTGCATTTATTTATTTATTTATTTATTTATTTATTTATTTATTTATTTATTATATATTTTTATTTACTTCCTCAAGAGAAGGAGAGGGAGAGAGAGGGGGGAAAACAAAGGAGAAGAAGGGGGAAAGAGAGAGAGGGAGAGAGAGGAGAAAAAAAAGAGAAAAGAAAGAAATAAAACAGATAATCTGCTTCCATGTCTGCTGAAGAAAGACGACATACAATATCTGTACGAATCACACCAAGCATCAAACGTTAAATGTTGTTGAACAGCACACACAACCAGCATTACGACACATGCCCAGGAGCAACAGCCGATCAAGACAGTGTGTGTCCGTGAGCACCTGTGTGCACACCTGTGTGTGTCAGCGCGCTGGTGTTCA